>JAPEBW010000129.1:0-84409 GCA_027405785.1 Ophiocordyceps robertsii
CAATAAGGCCTTTTTAGCCTTATAGTATACTTATTTAAATTCTCTTTACCGCTTACCCTCTCTCCTTTTCTTTTTTCTTTTTAAAACAATATTTCTCTTTATTACTAGCTATAGCTTACTATACCTTACTTACTTTTATATATATAACCTTCTTTACCTTAAGCTTATAATTCTTATACTCCCGTTTTAAGTCTTTTTATCGTTTAACGTCTCTTATAATTAAGACTAGCTATTTAATAACTACTTTTTTAGCTTACTCTTTTATAAGCCCTTATACTTTTAATATAAAGGATATAAGTAAGCGCTTAAGCTTTATAGAAATAAGGCGGCTATCTTCTATAGCCTTAAGTCCCTTAATAAAAGTTAGAACCTTAAGTTTAAGCTTTTATATAAACTTACGCCACTTTCTATAGCCGCGCTTAAGCTAAGAAATTAAACTTAAACTATAGCACTATAATAAATAGCCTATATTACCCTCTTTAAATACTTAACTTAAACGACTTACCTCTTAGCCTTATATTATAGCGTAGTTTAAATAGCTAGTTTCGTAGTATCTTAGCTATACCTCCCGCTTAGCTCTTACTATTTAAAAGCCCCCGCTGCTTATATATTTTTTAAGGTATAGCTAGAAATCTTTATTAGCGGAATAACTAGCTAATACTTAACGCCCTTAAGTTAGCTAACCTTATTATAGTCCTAAGATTTATAGTAGCCGCTATAGCTAGCGGGAACCCGCTTTAGCTAAACGATTAAAACAATATCTACGCTATCTTTAACTATATATTTAAGGCCTAGCTTAACTATTTTATAGCTAGGTTTATAGCGGCGTCTTAAGCTACTATAGCTAAAACCTTATCTCGCTTTATATATAGTCTAGCTTATATAATTAAATCCCCTTCTTAGCTTATAGCCGCTATAAGCCTTAAAGACTTATTTAGTCTTACTTAGCAAACGCTTTTTCCGCTTATTACTCTACTTAGCCTAGCTATATAAAGGCGTATAAGCGCCTTATTATAGTCTATCCGCCGTCTTTCCTTAACCGGAGGAGATAGCGATAACTAGCCTCGCGATATATTCCGCCGCCCGATCTTATAAAAGCTGCTAGTAGTAACTAACACGATCCTTAACGGGCCTAGCTTCGCGGGCCTATACTCCGGCGACGAGATTATAATAATCGGGAGTTTCCGCTTAGCTATAAACTTCGCTAAGTTTTATTTATAAGTCCGCGAAGAGTTTAAACGTAACTTAACTTTAACCTAAGTAATAAAATTCCTAAGCTTCGATATCCGCCTTATCGGCCGCACCGACTACGCGCTTTATATTCTTACTTTTAAGGCCCCCTTTATAAAGAGGTTTTTTAAGACTATTAAGTACGTTTAAAACCTTAAGAGTAAGGAGTTATATATTAAGGCTATTAAGGACCTTATTACCCGCTTTTAAGCGAGAATAAAGACGTTTAATACCTTAGTGCTAACTATACTTATTAATATTAGCGGGATAGCTTACTTTTACCTTAATACCTTCTTAGTAGCTAGACGCGTATTAGTTAGCGAAAAGGCGTAAGTAATAGCGCTATATAAGAAGGATAATAAGTTAAAAAGCTTAATAACAGAAAGCGGGGGATAACTATAATAGCGGTAGTAAGTAAGATATAATATCTTGCTTATAGGCGGCCTATAAGGCTAGCAAGTAAAATAAGGAATTTAGCGGAGGATTAAAAACGGCGTAAAAAGGGTAAGTAAGAGAATAATATAAGATAAGGCTTAAATAAAGCTAGTCTCTTATAACGTATCCCGCTTAAGAATTTAAGCATTCTTTAGCGCGGAGACTTTTTATTACTTAATAAAGGCCTAAATATATACTTTAAAGGAGAGTCGGAAAACTTTACTATAAGTTTTAGCTAAACGCGCTAATTACCTTAATAAAGATAAAGACACACGACTAAATATAAAGCAAGGATTTACGATAAAAGCCGCTTACTAATTATCTTAAGCTACTTAGCTACTATAAACCGGATAGGCCGAAAAAACTATTAAAAGAATAAGGATAGCGCACTATTAATATTGCGTAAAGACGCTACTACGAAGCTATAACTTAGCGCCCCTTTTACTTTATTCTTACTTTAAACCGATAAGGATATTAGCTTTTCTTTTTTACTTAAGGGAGTTATTACGGAATTTAAATAACTACGCCTAGACTCCTTACTTTACTCTTAAGGAAGCCTTATAAAACCCCGCGATAAAAACGCTTAAAGTATATACTATAAAAGCTTACCTAAGGTGATATAATAAATATTACTAGGCGGACCCTATTAAGGTCTCCGAGATACTACTATAAAAGGTTAAAAGCTTACTTAACTATAGTTTATAATATCTAATTATAGTTTATAATATCTTTAACTATAAAAGATACTATAGAAACTACTAAGCGGATTCTGCTAGTATCTTTAAGGGATATTTAGGGATTTCCGCGGGATATCTTAATTATAGTTTAACCTATTTCTAACTATAAAAACACCCCGGAAAACACAGGATAAACCTTACCGCGATTTTTAAGGGATATTTAAGGATATTTAAAGGATTTTCCCGATTATAGTCTATAATATTTTTAACCGGGCTTATATTTAGTTTATTAAGCGATTCTATAAAGATATTTAGAGTTCTATATACTACGGATAGTATAGTTAAAGACCCTTAGAATTAGCTTAGAGAATTAAGTATAAAGTAGCTAGCTATGCCTTTAAGAATAGATAAGCTTTTTACTATTTTTAAACCCTTATATACGTTTATGTGCGGTAATTAGTCTGTTATACTAGCCCGACTAGCGGTAATTAGTTCGTAATACCGGCCTTAACCGGCGGTAATTAGTCCGTAGTACCGGCCCCGA
The DNA here is from genome assembly GCA_027405785.1 of Ophiocordyceps robertsii. Lineage (NCBI taxonomy): Eukaryota > Fungi > Ascomycota > Sordariomycetes > Hypocreales > Ophiocordycipitaceae > Ophiocordyceps > Ophiocordyceps robertsii. The sequence continues at coordinate 2,887 of JAPEBW010000129.1, forward strand.
CTAGCGGTAATTAGTCCGCACCCTATCCCCTTATCCTTATGCTATAAGGCGTAGTAATATCTCCTTTAAACTTAAGGAGTTATATATATATAAGTACTAAAAAGAAATTTAGTTTAAATAAAGTTATATTATAGTTATAGAAAGCGCGGAATATTGCCTTTAAGTATTAAAGGTATTTATTAGCCGTATAAAAGTAGATAATAATATTAATTGTATAAGCCGCCGCGTATTTATAGTAATTATAAAGAACGTTATTAAAAAATCTTTAAATATATATTAATAATTTCTTCAAGCGTATAGGCGTTATTAATAACCCTTTAAGCTAATAATAGTTTAAAACTATAAATCTTTCTTAGTAGTTTTAATAAACTAAGAACTAATTAAAAGTAGCTATATATTAACTACGCTAATAATTCTTTTCCTTTAAAGGTGTTTAATTATATTGCTTTAAAGCAATATTAAGTAGGCGTTTTAAGTAGTAATAGCGTTAATTCTTTATAAGCTTATAATTACTTATTTCTACCCCTTTATATTTACTATTTTTAATATATTAAAAGCTAGCACTAAAAAGAAAAATAGCTTATAGACTTACTTTATTCATTCTTTATTAGTTAGCTAGCTAAATGTTATATTTATTACTTTTTTTATCGCTTAATAAATAAAACCTTAATATAACTAATTAATATTATTATCTTTTTATTAAGGGAATATATATATACTTAGGCTTTTTTATATATATTACTCTCTTCTTTTATTAAAGACGGAGAAACAACTTAATAATATCTTTAACTTTTAAAGCGTATTTTAGCTCCTTAGTATAAATCGGGACGCTTTTATTAATAGTAAGCTTAAGTAAATCTTTAGTTTAGCTAATTTTAAGTTTATAGTTAGCAATAAAATCCTTAAATAAAAGGTCTTTTAAAAGGCTTATCTTTTTTAACTTGTTTATTAAAGGTTTTGTTAAAAAGATAGTAATATTAACTTTTTATAACTAAAATTACTTATTAAAGTTTATAATTATTCTTATTGTTTTAGCTTAAAGAAAGTATTAATAGTTTCTTAAAACGGTTTATTAATATAATGCTTTTATAATCTTATAATATTATTCGGTCGAGCTAAAGTTTCTTTTTAAAAAAGAATTATATTTTGCTTTAATAGTAGTACTTAAACTTTAATAAGTAAAGTATAGCTAAATTAGCTAAACTTATAATAATAATTAAGTAGATTGCTTACTTTTATATAGCTAGGCTTTATTAAGCTATCTTAACTTTTATTTTAATATTTTTATAAGCCTTAATTTATAAGACTTATATAAAATAAAAAAAGTCTTATTAATAAAAAACTAAAAAATCTTAGCTTAGTAATATTTTAGCTATTAAGCGTCTTACTATTTAAGCGCTGACTTTTATTTATATTACTACGAGGCTACTATTTAGACTTCTTATTCTATACGCGGTAAATTCCGCTTTTTTAATAGTAGCTATTCTTTATACTCCTTAAATAAAAATCCGTTAAAAGGAGTTTATAGTTATATCTTAAAATATCTTAATAAAGTTAGCTTAAATAAGGCTTTAGTTTACCTTAGTATTTATTTAGGCTTTTATTTTTATCTTAAGCCTTGCTTTTCTATAAAATAGTAAGGATATATATGTAAATTATAATAATGTTTTTAGGCTGAATAGTTAAACATTTAAAAGAAGTCTTAACTATTTAAACACTTTAAAGTTTTTAAATAACTACTTACTATAATAAGCTGCTTTTTATATAGAAATTTCCTAGCTAAGGTTAAAAGAGTACTTATGTTTTATATATTAATAATGTCAATTCTTTAATAAAAACACTTTACTATAAGATCTATATAATTTATTAGCCTTTAAATTAAGTTTATTATAATATAAATTCTAGATTTTAAAGCACTTATTAATATCTATTTAGGCTTTTTTTATATTTTACTTTTTATATTTTAGTTAGCAATTGGTTTTAGCCGCAGTTTCTTTTTTAATCGCTAAGTATACTTAATTTAATATTTCTTTTAATAAGTATATAATCTTAAAAGTTCTTCTTTAAAGTTAAAAGACCTTAGCTTCCGTTTTTAGTTACTTAAATATAGTTCTCCTTTAATTTAGAAAGTACTAAGTAGTATATAATATCTACTTAAGCTAGACAGTCTATAAATATAACTTATAGTCTTATAAAACCCTTAATAAATAGTTTTAATATCTTAAATTATTCTTTAAGTACGTTAAAGCTTTAACTAATTAAACCTCGCCTTTTTAAAAGCTAGCTTATGTTTTTATACTTATAAGTAGTTTTATAATTCTTAAGTATATTTAGCTTATAGCTAAAGAAAAAATTCTTTATACTTATTAATTGCTATAAAGAAAGAGTGCGGTATTATCGCATTGCTAAAAGGTCTCGCCCCGGCCTTAAGTAAGGGTTAAGACGCTAATTAACGTCTATATACTTATATCTTATATACCGATATATAAGTAGCCGGCACGCTTATATCTTACGTTCCGTATTAATTACCGCCTTAAAAGGAAAGATAATAACGTCCTCGTTATTTATAAGATAGGACCTCCTTAGTTTATTAAGCCGGTAGCTAGAAGCTACCCACGCTTATATTATTACGCGCGCCTAAGGGAGCCTTATTTCCGTACGGACTTATAAGTCTACCTTCTCGCGCGGGGATCGAACCTACGCTAAAGAAATTGCTACTATTCGCTACGGAGAAATAGTCTAATAATACCGCACTACTAAAAGATCTCGCCCTAGCCTTAGTTAAGGGTTAGGACGCTAATTGTTGTCTATATACTTATATCTTATATACGGATATATAAGTTGCTAGGACGCTTATATTCTATATTCCGTAATATTAATCTAACTATTAATATTTTTTTTCGCCGCTAAATAGTATAAGAAATTATATTAATAAATATTGTACTTTTAATAGATTATTATAATTTAGTAGTTTACTTAATAAAGTATAGCTTTAGCTTTTTACATTATAAACGTAATATTTAAGACTTAAAGGTAAATATTATAGCTATATCTTTAACAATAAAGTGCTCTTTATAAAGTATTTATATTATAATATTAACGCGGATTTTAAATAGCTTTTATAACGCTAAAGGTTCTTAATTTAAGCTTATACTAAGCTTACGTTATTCTTTTTATTAAAGTTTTAAGAGGTTTGTTAAATATTTTTTAGCTATACTTTTTTAAAGAAACAAAGATAATTAAATAGCTAATATATTTATATAAGCTAAACCTTTATAAGTATTTTAATAAATAAAGTAAATAAAACGATTTACTTCTTTAAATATGTTAGCCTTATTATCTTCTTATACTTTATTAAAAGATACTTTTAGTAGTCTTAATAAGTTAAATCTTTTTATATTATTAGCTTATTATAAAAGTTCTCTTTTAAGCTAAACTAGCGCGTTTCCTCTCTTTTAATACTTAGAGAAAGCTAAGAAATTATTTGTTTAATATTATTACTATCTTTATTAAGTAGCTTAAAGCTATACTTAGTCTTAGTATTAATATTCTAAGTATAAATAAGTTTAGCGTATTAATAGTATTACTTCCCGCGTTTTTATCGCTAATTATTAAGTATTAGTCTTAATACTTTCGATTATTCTATATCTTTTTACTTTATATAGATTTAGGAATTTAATATATTTTAAGGCTTTTAGAGTAAAAAGCTTGTTTTTATTAATTAAGAGTTTAAAAAACGCTTAAATTAGTATAGACATAGCGGATAAGGGCTAAACGATAGTACTAAAATAAGAAACTACTAAATATCTTTTAAGGTAGATTTTTAGTTATAGTATATAAGCTAAACTTTGTGAATAATATATAGTATAAATATCTGCTAAGCTTATTATTCTAAGAAGATAATAGCTTTATAGCGGGCTTAATTTAAAAGGTATTTAAAAAGCAAAATCTTAACAGATTCTAAAGTCGACTTATCTTAGTTTCTTTTAATAACTAAAGAATTAAGCTAATTAAGTAATACTAAATTTAGTTTACTAAGTTAAATATATCTTATTGTTTTCTAGTTTTTCTTTTATTAGTGTTTTATAAAGCGGATTACGTTTTAAAAAGCGGTAGGTTTTACTTAGGGAAATAAGACTTATTCTTTATTTTATTTAGCTTTATACACTATATTTATATAATACTTTAAAGATTAGTTAAAGAGATTATTTAATTAATAACATTAATTTACTATAGCTCTTTCCGCTTTTATAGCTTAATCATCCCGGAGCTTTATTTTAAGGGTTTAAAAAAAGGTGCTTATTATTAAAATTAAACGTATAAGCTAATAAAAGCTTTTTACTAAAGAAAATATTATTTAATATTAAACTTCTTATAATATAAGTATTTTATCGAGCGATTTCGTTAATAAGTTACTTTTAGCTTTATAAAGATTTTAAAGATTTTTATTTAAAAAAGTAAGAATGATTATTAATTACTACCCTTTAAAATATAAAAATAAAGTAATAAGGAGGAAATTAAGTACTACTAGTTAAAGCTGATATTATAAACTAAGTATCGCTAATTAAGCTAGTACTAAAAATTAATTACCGCTAGTTAAGCTAGTAAAGAAAACTTATAACTATATATTAATATATATAAGGATTTTTAAATAACAAAAGAATTATTTCTTCTTTAAAGTATATTTAGCTGCTTTATACTTAGCTTTTTAAGTTAATTTTAAGAATATTAAAATATACTAGCTCGCTGTTTATTAATACTATATAAATAAACTATAAATATTCTTATAAGGTTACTTTATTAACTAAGTATAAGCTTAGTTAAAATATTATAAAATATAGTTAAGTAAATCCTTTAAATATTATTAAATATCCTAAGAAATTTGCTATAAAGTTTATTTTATGTTTTAAGGTATTTTCTAAGTTAAACATAGGTTAAACTATAAGTAAAATATCGTATATAAATTTTTAAATATTCTTTAAAAAGACTAGTAAAATCCACCTAGCGGTTTCTAAGGCATTTTTACAGTTAAAAAAGGAATAAACTTAAGTTAAAAAGTCCTATAAGCTTTCCTTATTATCTTTTTAAAACTTTAGCAGGGTCCGCTTAATAGTATTTATTATATTTCTTAAGGCGCGTCTTTATAGTATATACTTTAAGCGTTTTAACTATATAGACCTTTATCTATTTCAAGCTTTCTATAAGGGATCTCTAAGAGCAAAATAAAGAGTTTAAGCATAGCCGCTCGGATTTTATTATATATACTATAGTTATATTATATTTATATTCTATTTATACTATAGTTATACTATAGTTATATTATACTATTATTATACTTATATTATACTTATATTTTAGTTATCTTTTAGTTCTATTATAATTCTTATATTCTCTTTATATTCTATTTCTTTTTAATTTATATTATTATATTGTTATCTTATTTTTAAATTTCAACTATATTATATATAAGATAAAATCACTTTAAGGTAAAAAAGTAATTATATAAACAACATTTATATAAAAAATATAAGTATATTTATCGTATTGCCTTTTAAAAAAGTAAGGTATATTTCATTATTTTAAAGAATAAGCCTTTATTTAATTTAAATCTATACGTAAAGGTATTAGGTGGATAATAATACTTCAATTTTTATTCGCCTTTTTATAAATATTTATACAGGCAGTATATATATTTAAAGGTAGATATACTTCCTAAGGGTTTATTATGGCTTATATAAAAGTTAAGCGGAAAACTACTACGAGTATAAAGCAAGAAAAAGCACTAAAGTATAAATAGTAAAATTTAATAAGAAGAGTAAATTTAAATTTCCTAAAGGTCTAAGTTTTAGCTAGTAAAAAAATAAGAGAATGGTTTTTTCTAAGCGTGAAAAGGTATTAGCAGAATTATTATTATACCTTTCTAGCGTATTATAGCTATTTAGATCTACCGGATTATTATTATACCTTTTTAGTCTATAATATAGACTTTTCCACTTGCTCTTTATTAGTACTAATTTTATACCTGTCTTTTCTTAGCATTTAAAGAGTTTTTAAACTCTAGTAAAATATAGCTTATATAATATATTAGCTATAATATTTTATAAGATTAGGCAAGAAATACATTTTATCTTAAAATAAGCTAATACTTAGATTTTATTCTTTTACTATAATAATTATAATTATATAAAAAAGTACTAATAAAATATTTTAATAGTAAAGTCTTTATAAAACTAAATAAACTTAATAGTAAACCTTAAGCTTAGCTAAAAGCTAGGAACTATACATTACTTTATAAGGCTTTTAGTAATTATAAATTATATAAAGCTTAAAGTATAAATACTAATAAAAAAATAAAATTACTTAGTAAGTTTTATTAACTAATATTTATTAAAGGTATATATAATACTTGTTATAAAGTTAGCTTAGTTAGTTTTATTACTTTATAATAAGTATATAGTTATATTAAGCTTATTAACTTCCTAGTTAATTCTTATTTAATACTTCTTTTTCCTTTATATATTATAGCTAATTTAATATATATAAAAAGATATAAATTAAAGTATTATTTTTTACACTTATATATATCTTAACTTATACTTACGCTTTATTTTCAAGATATTTGCTAACGCTAGCTCGCCTTACTTATCTATACCGCCTATATATAGTAAGTACCTATACCTTTTAAATGCCTACGCCCGCCTGTATATACGTAGCCTACACGCAGCGTACTTAGCTATAGCTTAATTTACTTAAAAAACCTATCTTTAAAGCTCTCGCGAGATATATATATAACGCGGCCTATTAGTTAATCCGGGCCTTTTACTTATACTATACGTAAAGATATAAGCGCGTCCTTAATGTTTTTAAAGCCGCTTACTAGCACTATTAGTAGCTATATTACTGCCGCTAGTACTACTAGTAAAGCTATAAGCGCCCGTGCTACTCTTACTACGTCCCCCTTTTAATCCTCTTTTATTTATTTTACTTAAAGCCGACGATCTCTTTTATAACGATATAAAGGTCTTATATATATATACTAAGAGTATAAGGCGGGAGGAAGGCACTAAGACATAAAAGGGAAAAAGGTAGCGAGAAGAGCGAATTCGAATTGCTTAAAGGTCTAAGTTCTAGCTAAGAAGAAGAGAGGAAAAGAGAGTCTTTTATAGGCGTAGAGAGGTGTTAGCCGGATTATTTTTATGCCTTTCTGGCGTATTATAGTTATTCCGGTCCGCTAGATTATTATTATTCTTCTCCGGGCTATAAAGTAGACTTTTCCGCTTATTTTTTATTAGTACTAAGTTTATATTCGTCTTCTGTTAGCGTATTAGAAGCTATTAAATTCTGGTGAAATATTGCGTATATAATATATTAGCTAAAGTATATTATTAAATTTAGCAAGATATTTATTTACTATCGAGATAAGCGAGTTTAAGGATTTTACTCCTTTATATATATAAGCGAGGGTCTTATATATATATATAAGCGACGGTCTTATATATATATATAAGCGACGGTCTTTAATAAGAGCTTTAAAAATATAATATATATATATATAAGCAGGCAAGGGCAAGTAAAAGTAAGCACGTATATAGGCTGCGTATATAAGTATAAGTATTTAGTAAGTTTAAGTACTAACTATACGTAGGCAGTATAAATAAGTAAGGCAGGCTAGTATTAATATATATCTTAAAAATAAAGGATAAGTATAAATAATAATACTTAATTAAAGATAATATAAAAGGAAAGGTTATTATTATACTAATAGATAAAAGTCTACTAGTAATACTTAATAGTATTACTACCTTTTACACTAGCTTTATAAAGTAACCGCACTATTCGTTTAACGGGGTCTCGCCCCCGCTTAGCTACTAGCCACCTTATAACTATTCCCCTTTTATAGTAGCACGCTCTTAAGCTGCCTATAAGCCTTAGTTTCTATAAGTAGGGATACCTTAGCTAACGCGGGCTCTTAAGGCCTAGCGCGCCGCGCCCTTTACCTAGTAAATACAGTTACTTATAAGCCTAGCTACCTAACGTCGTATTGCGTCTTAGGTCTTTTACCCCGCTCTTAACTACTATGCGCCCGTTATATGCTTGCCTTATTAGCTTAACATAGCCGAGGTAGTTGCTATTTATTGCCCGGTCTCGAATAAAAAGCTATTAATAAGTGTTTTAATTATAAGATAATAAGAGGGGTTACTATTATACTAACAGATAAAAGTCCGCTAGTAATAAGTAATAGTATTTTTGCTTTTTATAATAGCTTTATAAAGTAACTATACTATTAGTTTAATAAGGTCTCGCCCCCGCTAAACTACTAGCCACCTTATATTAAAATTCTAACTATTCTTTTATAAAAGTGTTTTTACTATTTATAAAAGAAACTAATTTAATATATTATCAGTTTTAGCTTATATATAAATACTTATTGTTTATACTAAAATATCGTAGTTTAATATTTAAATTTTATAAAAGATAAGTTAAAAGCAAGTTATTTTTAAGCTTAAGAAGCGCTTAAAGATAAGAAAAAAGCTACTTTTTAGCTTTACCTTTTTTTTATTATACGTATAAACCTATAAGAAGGTATAATAAATACATAAAAAGAGTAAATGTCTTTTAAAAAAAGTGTTTTTACTTTTAAAAAAGGTATTTAATTTAATAAGTACTTACTTAAGTATATTAATTAAGTAAAGTAGCTATTTAAGAAAATGTTTTACTATTTATACTTATATCTATATTTAGTTATACTTATACTTTATTTTCAATATATATATTAACGCCAGCCTGCCCCGCTTATTTATACTGCCTGTGTATAATAAGTACTTATACTTTTTTATGCCTACACTTATATATATAGTTATATTAAGCCGGCTTTAACAGGGCGAAAGTAGCAGTTATGTTATTATTTATGCTATAAAACAGCTATTTAATAAACCTACTACGTTAAACGGCGGCAAGAAAAAAAACAAAATAACTAAGCTGCTAACTAGTTTACTAACTACGCTAATTAAGGGTCTATATAGGCGCAGCTTGGGCCTATATAGGGCCTAGCCCGTAATACTACCCCCTCTTTACCCCGCCTGCCCCGGAACTAATAAGTCGTCTCTTTTAACTAGCAGCTCTTAGTAACTATAAGCTTAAGGCGCCCTTATAAATACTTTAGTAAGTTTTAAACCTAAGACCTTTTATTATAGCTTAGTTAACTAAAATAGGTCGGCCTTAATAAGGTTGAAGCAGTAGTTATACTACTGTTTATACTACGGGGTAGCTATTTAATTAAACTATTACGTTAAACGGCGGCAGGGCAAAAAAAGACGAATTAACTAAGCTGCTAGCAAGTTAATAAACTACGCTTATTAAGGATTTATACAGGCGCAGCCCGGGCCTATATAAGGCCTAGCCTATAATAATAGCCTATATATATACTTGCTTTTACCTACTTTTACTTACTCTCGCCCGCCTATATATATATATATATATTATACCTTTAAAGCTCTTACTAAAGACTCTTACTTATATATATATAAGACCTTTGCTTATATATATATAAAACTGCTGCTTATATTACTTTTAAAGCTTTTTAGCTTTAAAATAAACTTTTTTTCTTTTTTTATAATGCTTTTACATCGCTTTAAGGCGACTTAAAGAAAGACCCCGAGGTCCTTTAAGCCTTTAAAGCCCTTAAAGCTATAATCCTGCTCTTTTTACATTTTTAAGCTTAAAAACCTATAATAAAGTATATAGCTTTATATAAGACTTTCTTTATAAAACTAAAGCTACTATTATAAAGTAGTTAAGTTCCTATAAGCAGGATATTAACAGAATTACCTTTTTAACCTAAGTTATATTTATTTATAATCGTAGGCTTTAATAAGCTTTAATAAGTATAGAGCTTTATAAGCTTTTTACTTAAAAGCTTAACTACTTTTCCACCTTTTTCTAATTGCGTTACGTAGTAATACTACTACTACTACCGCTAATAAAGCTATTTAGGCGTAAAGGTAGGATTCTTATATTATAAAAGATAATTATAATAATAAGCTTTTACTTTATTCCTTTACATATTATATTTATTATAAGCAATTTACTTTATAATAAGATATTACGCAGAACTTCTTTCAATAAAAAGCGTTATTAGCTTTAATAACAAAAAAGCAAAATGTAGCTATAAAAGTATACTACTTACCTAAAAGTATATTCTTTACTTTTTAATAAAAACGGATTTCTATTAAGTATAGTAGTAGCTTAATAAGAATACTAGTTAATATTAAAGCTATGTTATATCCTATATCTCTAACGAATATATACTTTAGCGTAGGTAATAAGTAAGCTACTTTATAAGCTACAATTATAACTTCGGGCAATATGTTAATAGAATTTTAAAGACTATATATAAAAATATAAAGTGTTCCTTAATAATAAGCACTTTTAACTTTTTATATTTTAATAATACTCTTCTTAAGATAATTTAAAAAAGAAGTCTTTTATATAAATAGCTACTAAGTAAAAGATATAATAAAAGCATTGGTTTTTTTGCTAAGTATTTTAGATTAAAGACCTTATTATTAAAGTTGTATATTAAGTATTTAATTTTATTACTATATAATATAAGCCTACCCTTGCCCCGATACCTTTATTAACGTAAACGCTATAGCTATTTAAGCCTTTTTATAAATCATTTATATAGTAGCTTAAGCCACCTTATATATAAATAATTCTTTAACGCTTATAAGCCGGGTTAACACTTAAAAAGAATAATATTTTCTAATAACAGTAGGTTAAAAAGCCTTTAATAAAAACCTCTTTTCTCTTTTATATATTTCTTGCTAATAATTTATCTTAAGACTTTAAAAAGCAATTACTTAAATTGCTATTGTAATATTATTACAATTATACGCGGCCGGCTAAAAATTAACAAGCTACTTATATTAACGGCCTTTAAATACTAAGATAAAGCAAAGCCCGTGCTATTAAAAGTCTTATAGCCGGCCTAATAGCCGACTTTATAAAAGGCCTTTTAGCTAGCTCGTTTTTTATAGCTACTTAATTTAAGCCCGGCTAGCTATAAATACTTTAACGCAAGCGTTTATAAGTAGCTTTTATATAACAAGATTAATAAGCTTAGCTATATCTTAAGGTTTTTTATAGTAATACTATAATAATTAACTAGCTAAGGAAATATAAAAAGAAAAGGATTAAGAAAAGGATATAATAATAATAGCGCGGCTATAGCTTTATTAAACCGGCTTATACTATTAAGAGCAGCTTTATTAAAGCAATTTATACTATTAAAAGCAGCTTTATTAAAACGGCTTATACTATTAAAAATAGCTTTATTAAAAGTAGCTATATAAAAAGCAATTAAAGAGCCGGACCTATTTATATAGCTATAAAAGCTAAAAAGCCTATATTAATTAACAAGCTATATAATATATAAATCTCGCGAGGGTTTTAAATAAACGTTTTTTAAGTAAATAAAGCTATATATAATACAACGAGAGGGGTTATTATTATACTAATAAACAAAAGTTGTAAATAATACTTCACGCGTTACTACTCTTTATACTAGCTTTATAAGGCAACCGCACTACTAGTTTTATATAGCAACCCTTGCTTAGCTACTAGCTACCTTATAACTATCCCCTCTTTATAGCAGCACGTCCTTAAGCTACTAGTTTAATTAATACGCCTTTTAAATGCTTACTTATAGGCCTTAGTTCTTATAAGCAAGGATACCTTAGCTAACACGGGCTCTTAAAGCCTAGCACGCCGCCCCTTTTAGTCTTTATAATTACCCGTAAGCCTAAGCTGCCCGACGTCTTAATACGCCTTAAGAATTATGCCCTGCTTTGTTACGCGCTTATTACGCAGCTCGCCTTCTTAGCTTAATATAGCTAAGCTAGTTACTATTTATCTCCTAGTCTTAAATAAAGAGCTATTATTCAGTATTATAATTATAATATAATAAGAGGGGCTATTATTATACTAATAGATAAAAGTCTGCTAATAATACTTAATAGTATTACTACCCTTTATACTAACTTTATACTACGCCTTATAGCGTAACGATAAAAAAAGAAGGCGTAGACTTATCACTACTAGTAAAAGCTAGTATTACGGACTAATTACCGCTAGTCGTGACCGGTGCTATAAACTAATTACCGCTAGTAAAGCCGGTATAATAAACTAATTACTATATATAAACGTATATAAAGGTTTATAAATAGTAAAAAGCTTATTTTTTCTTTAAAGTATATTTAGCTACTTTATATTAAGTTCTTTAGGTTAATTTTAAGGATTCTTAACTATACTATTTAGCTATTAATTATTATTACATAAATAAACTATAAATATCTTTCTTAAATTACTTAATAAACTAAGTATAAGCCCGGTTAATAACATTATAAGCTATAGTTAGGGAAATCCCTTAAATATCTTTAAATATCTTATAAAAATCACGGTAAAGTTAATTTTATATCTTTTTCGGTATTTTCTTAGTAAAAAATAAGCTAAAATATAGTTAGGATATCCCGCGTAAATCCTTAAATATTATTGAAAAATTCTTACGGAATCTTCTTAATAGTTTTTATAGTATTATTTTAAGTTAAATATATCATAAACTATAAATAGAAAGCCTCGTAAGTATTTATAGTTATATCTTAAAAACCTTAGTAAGGTCTGCTTAATAATATCCGTTATATCTCCTTAAGTAAGTCTTTATAGTATATACTTTAAGCGTTCTTACTCTTAGGTTTTATAAAGGCTGTTTAAAAGCTAAGAGAAACGTTAAAGCGTAGCCGCTTGGATTTTATAATAACTTCTTTAAGTAAGAAATAAAACCTAACGTCATTATTAAGTTAAAGTAATAATAAAGTTAAAAAGGCGCTTAGTTATAGTTTTCTTATAGCGTTTTTATACTACGTTTATAGTATATTATTTTTACTTTCTTAATAGTTTTTAGCCTATTAAACTAATAGTAGTTAAGTAACTAAGGAGAGTAAGTAAATACCTTAATAAAGAGTCCTTATAATTTATTTATTTATATATTTTATTTTATTAAAGTAATTAAAATACTTAGCTAAAACTATTAATAAAGTTTTTAACTTTTTTCTAAGTATAAGTTTAAGTGCTTTTTAAATTTTAAAGAGTTATATTAGTAAAGAATATTCGTTTTTAACAGTAAGATATATTATAAGAAATTAAATTATTTAGGCCCTACTTTTTATTATGATTTTACTTTATTTTTACGCTATTTATAATCCTTAGCTAAGTCCTTCCTACTACTTACTAGCTTTATAGACCGCTTATAAGTAATATATTATATCTTACTTACTACTACTATTATAGCTATCCCTTACTTTTTGTCGCTAGACTTTTTAACTTATTATCTTTCTTATATAGCGCTATTACTTACACCTAATTACTTTTTAACGCGCGTTTAGCTACTAAGATAGTATTAAGGTAAAGCTAAGTTATTCTGCTAATTGTAATAAGTATAGTAAGTACTAAAGTATTAAATATTTATATTCCCCTTTAAAAGCGAGTAATAAGGTTCTTAATAGCCTTAATACCTACTTTTTTACTCTTAATATTTTAAACGTTTTTAATAGTTAAAAGAAACCTCGCTAAAAAGAAACCTTAAAAGTAAAAATATAAAGCTCGTAATTAATACGGCTAATAAAGCGGGTATTAAAACTTAAGAACTTTATTGCTTAAGATAAAATTAAGTTATATTTAAGCTTTTTATAGGTTTATAAGTTAAACTTAGCGTAGTTTATAGCTAGGCGGAAACTTTTTATTATTATAATCTTATTGCTAAAATATAGTCTTACAAAGCTAAGCTTATTAAGAATTCAATTTATTGCTATTAGCGGCTTTTATAAAATAAAGCGGCGGAATATATAATAAGGCTAATTATCGCTATCTTTTTTAGTTAAGAAAGAATAGCGGATAAACTATAATAATACGCTTATACGCCTTTATATAGCTAAGCTAAGTATAGTAGCTAGATAAAAAGGGAAAGGTATATATTAAATAAAACTAAAAAGGTTTTTAAAGCTTATAGCGGCTATAATCTAAAAAGGGGATTTTATAGTATAAGCTAAACTACGTATAAAATAAGATAAGGTTTTTACTATAATAGCTTAAAACGCTATTATAAACTTAGCTATAAACTAATTAAGCTAGGCCTTAGATATATAGTTAAGAATAATATAGATATCGTTTTAATTATTTAGCTAAAGTAGGTTTCTGCTTATTATAGTAGCTATTTTAAATCTTAGGATTATATTAAGGTTAGCTCGCTTAAAGGTATAAAGTAATAGCTAGTTATTCCGCTAATAAAGATTTCCGGTTATACCTTAAAAATATATAAGCGGCGGGGGCTTTTAAATAGTAAAAGCTAAGCGGGAGGTATAGCTAAATTACTATAAAAATAGCCGTTGAAACTATATAGCAGTATAAAGCTTAAAGGTAGGTTCTTAAAGTTTAGTATTTTAAGAAAGTAGTATAAGCTATCTTTTATAGTGCTATAATTAAGGTTAAGTTTATCGGCTTAAGCACGGCTATAAAAAGCAGCGTAAGTTTATATAAAAGCTTAAAACTAGAGATTTTAGCTTTCGTTAAAAGACTAAAAGCTATAAAGTATAGTCGCCTTATTTTTATAAAGCTTAAGCGCTTTTTAATATTCTTTATATTAAAAGTATAAAGGCTTATATAAAGGTAAGCTAAAAGAGTAGTTATAAAATAGCTAATCTTAGCTATAAAAAACGTTAAATAATAAAAAGACTTAAATTAAAAGTATAAAGATTTTCAACTTAAAATAAAAAAGGCTATATATAGTAAAGTAAGTAAGGTAGATTTTTATAACCTAAAATAGCTTTTAAGTATTATGCTTAAGCTTAACCGCTTAATTTTCTTAGTTTAAAAGCTTTATATTAAGTTCTAAAAGGTGTATGTTTTACCTTTATTTAAACTACTTAAGTAGCTAACTCTTTTTATACTTTCTTAAAAGCTTTAATAATCTTTAATAAAAAGACTACTTTTTTCTTTTATTATATTTTATAGCTACTTAACTAGCCTTTTTAAGCTATAGGAGATTCTTTTTATAGCTTTTTACTTCTTTCCTTTATTATATAACTTAATAAGACTTTTTTAACTTTTTATTTATTTAAGTAAAGTATTCTTTCGTCTTTAACTATCTTTAAGCGTATAGCTAACTCGTTTACTAAGCATAGTTATATTACTAAGAGAACTAAAAGGATATTAAAAGACCTTTTTATATTTAACTAATATATAAGCTATTTTACTTTAGTAATAACTTTAAATAGCTTAATATATTTCTTTTAAAGTCTTGCTAGTTTACTATCTATAATAAAGTAACCTTTACTAAGCTATAGCTAAACCTAATTACTAAGCTTTATTTTTAATAAGCGGTATTTCTTTTTATATTTATTCTTTATAGCGGCCTAAGTATAAGGAATAGCTAATTTAACTTCTTTTTATAAGACCTTTTAGTTTTATAAGTAAAACTAGTTGCTTAAAAACCGGAGCCTGTTATTTATTTTAATTTTTATAATAAGCTCAGTTAAAGCAATAAAGTTTACAAAAAAAAAAAGTTTATTAAGGTTAAACTATAAAGCTATTAATATATCGGTTTAATATAAGTCCGGAATATTAGCTATAACGAATTTTAGCGCAAATTGTATAGTTTAATTTTGCCTTTTTAACAAGCTATTAATCTAAAGGTATTAAGCGGTAAATATAAAAAGCTTCGATCTAAAAGCTTATTATAAAGTCCGCTAAAACGCTAAAATAAACTTTACGTCTTAATTAAAGATTATCCCTTTCGAAATCCCTTACTTTATATAAAGTAGCTTAGTATATAACGCTTATACTTAATCTTCCGCTAGAAACTAATTATTACTTAAAATATAAAGATATATCTTTAAGAATTTATTAATTATAATAAGTAAGGTATTAAAGAAGTTTCTTATAGGATCTTTTTATAAGGATTATTCGGCTTAAACTACTTAAAGCTTAGTAATAGATTTTATCGTAATTATATAGTATAAAACCGGTAAGCTTTAAATCGGGATAAGTTACTTTAATATTTTACTTTAGTTAGTTTAATTATAGTAAAAGGTATTATAGCTTTCTACGACTTTATTTATATATTTACTAAGCTATAAGATTAAGAAGCTTTTAAATAGATCTTAATATATATAAGTATAGCTAGTATGAAAATATTTTATATAAGCGTTTTTAACGATTTCTTTAGTATAGGCCTTAAAGATATATAGTCTCCGGCGTTTATTATTCTCTATAAAGTATAATAGCCCTTAAAACTAAAAGAAGAGGAGTTTAAGAATATTATATTTATTACTAAACTATATAATAATATCTCCTTATTATATATCCTCTATATATCTATTAACTATTCTTTAGCGGAGCGGTAATTAAATAAAGGCTTTTAGATAAAGAAATATATAGTTTATTATCTTATCTTCTTAAATATATTTTAATTCTTTTCCTTAGTTTATAGATACCGGCTTATTATCTTAGTATAGTAAAAATAAAAAAGCGTTTAATATAATATTTTTAACGCTTAGAATATAATATACTTTAAGCGGAAATTAGCTTAAGTGTTAAGAGGTAAAGATTAGCTAATAATTAAATTTTATATTAAGAACAAATAAGTACTTTTAATATATAATCTTATAAGTACTTATATAGTTAGTAAAAACGACTACTTATAATATCCTTATAAATAATATTATAGTATATAGCTTATAAACCGCTTATATTAAGCTAGCTCCTTTTAGTTTTATAAGCTAATATTTAGGTTTTTTACTTTAAAAGGTATAGCTAAGGTTAATAATAAGCTAAACCTTAATCCGCGCTAATAAGGTCTTTTTATCTTATTTTATACCTTTTTTAAAGTTAAAAGCTATAGCCGCTACTTTAAATTCTTAAGATATATTAATTTAAATAAGTAGCTATTAAGCGGGGTTAAAGTAGTTACTTATTTAAAGCTTAGTAAGTTTTTTATTTAATATAAAGAAGGATATTTCCTCTTTTAAAGTAAGTTAAAAAGTAGCTTTTATAGTATTTTATCCTTATCTTTAGCCTTTTAGTAAGACTCTATTTTCTTTTTTTACTTAAAGTAGCTTTATTCTTCGTCTTTTATAAAACGTAAACTTCCTTAGTAAAATATAAAACTATAGAGCGTAGCTATTTAGTAAAGCTAATTTATTTCTAAAGCTATTAACGGTTTTTAAAGAACGTAATATTCTTTAAATCTTATACGCGTTTATTTATATTTTTTAAGCTAATAGTATTTACTTTTAATCTAAAAGGTAATATAAATAGATATAATAAAAAGGGTTTTAATCCGGATAAAGTGATATTTTAGTTTTAAAAACCGTAAGATACTATCTTAAAGAATTAAAGCTATTCTTTAGCTATATTACAGTAGATAATAATAATATTAATATAAGCTACTTTATATTTTTAGTATTTATAGAGGAGGTTATTAATAAATCTTGAGATATATACTAAAGAGTTTTTCAAATTAATAAGGAATTATAATAACCTTTTAGCCCGCGATAGCTTATAACTATAAATCTTGCTTAGTAGTTTTAATAAACTAAGAACTAGTAAAAAAAAACTAAAAATTTACCGTGTTAATAAACCTTTTTCCTTAAAGGCACTTATTAATATTACTTAAAAGCGATATTAGGTAAGAGTTTTAAGTAGTAATAACGTTAATCCTTTATAAATCTATAACTACTCATTCTTTTTTTTTTATTAGCTTTTATACAATAAATACTAGCGCTATAAAGTAAGTAGGCTTATAAACCTATTTTAATTGTTTTTACTTAATTGGCTAACTAAATATTATATTTAGTACTTTTTTATCCTTATTACTTAATAGATATAATCTTAATATAACTTATGAATATTATTATCCTTTTACCTTTTACTAAAAGAATATATATATTTTTTTATTTGTCTATATATATTACTTTTTTATTTTTTTTAAGTTAGGGGAACGATTAAAGAATATCTTAGACCTTTAAAGCGTATTTTAAATCTTTAGCGTAAATCTAAATGCTTTTATTAATAGTAAGTTTAGGTAAATCCTTACTTCGGCCGATTTTAAGCTTATAGTTTGCTATAAGATCTTTTTATAAAAAGTCTTTAAAAGGGCTTATTCTTTTTAAGCTTTTTATAAAGACTTTTACTAAAAGAATAGGAATATTAACCTTTTTATATAGCTAAAACTATTTATTAAAGTTTATAATTATCCTTAGCTTTTAGCTTTAGTAAACTATTAGTAGTTTTTTAGTGTAGTTTATCGCTATAAAGGCTTTATAATCTATTATTATTATTTAAGCAAGCTTAAAGTTCTTAAGGAAAAATATTATATTATACTTTAATAGTAATACTAAGACTTATATAAGCAAAGTATAGCTAAAGTTAGCTAAAGTTATTATAGTAGTTAAGTAAATTACCTATTTATATATTACTAGCCTTAGCTAAACTATCTTTACTTCGGCTTTAATCCTTTATAAGCCTTAATCTATAAAACTAAACTAATGTTAATTAGGTCCTCTTAATAGAAATTAAAAAGTCTTAGCTTAGTAATATATTAACCGCTAAGCGTTTTACTCTTTAAGCGCTAATCTTTACTCTTATAATAGCGAGGCTACTATTTAGCCTACTTAGTATATATATAGTAAATTCCACTTATTTAATAGTAGCCGTTTCTTTTACTCCTTAAATAAGGATTTATTAAAAGGAGTTTATAGTAATATTTTAAAAAGGTTTTATAAAGTTAGCTTAAATAAGGCTTTAGTTTACTTTAGTATCTATATAAGCTTTAATACGTATCTTAAGCTTTACCTTTTTATAAATTAATTAGTATATATAAGTAATTTAAGATAGCTTATTAAAGCTTAATAGTTAAGCGTTAAAAAAAGCCTTAACTATTTAAACGCTTTAAAGCTTTTAAATAACTACATACTATACTAAACTATATCTTTATATAGCTTTATCTTAGCTAAGGTTAAAAAAAGTATTTATTTTTAATATATTAGTAAAGCTTATTTTTTAAAGAGATTACTTCGCTATAAAACTTATAAACTTTATTAGCCTTTTAAAATAATTTTATTATAATATAAATTACGGTCTTTTTAAGTCTTTATTAATATCTATTTAAGGTCCTTTTATATTATAATCTTTATCCTTAAAGTAGTTATTAATTTTAGCTTTAGTTCTTTTTTTAGTTATATGCTATACTTTATTTAGCTTTAGTATTAAGAAGCATATTATTTTAAAGTCTTTTTTTTTAAGTTAAAGGACTTCAACTTATCTCTTTAATTATTTAAATAAGTTTCTTCCTTAACTTAATAAACGTTATATAAGCTATAGTATATCCACTTAAGCTAAGTAGTTTATAACTATAACCTATAGTTCTAACGAGCTTTTAATAAATAGTTAAGGTATTTTAAACTATTCTTTAAGTATATATAAGGTATAGCTAGTTAGGCCTAGCCTTTCTTTAAGTTCAACTGATTTTTTTACGCTAATAAGTACTTTTAAAACCCCTAAGGATATATAACTTATAATTAAATAATAATTTCCTTATATTTATTAATCTCTTTATTAATCTTATTATTTCTTTTTAAATAGTATAAGGAACTTTATAAATAAACTTTAAACTTTTAATAAATAACTATAGTTAAGTAGTTTAGCTAATAAAGCGCGGCCTTAGCTTTATATTATAAGCGCGTTATTCAAGCCTAAAAATCAGATCTTATAACTATATCTTTAAAAGTAAAGTGCTTCTTATTAAGTGCTTATATTATTATATTTAAGCGGATTTTAAACCGCTTTTATAAGGCGGAGATTTATTAGCTTAGTTTTACGCTAAGCTTATAGTTAAGGAGCAAATAGGTATAAAGGAGAGCAAGCATAGAGCTACGAGCAAGGGGATTATAAAGGTATAAAGAGTGTGCGACAAGTTAAAGGAATAGGTAAGATGTGTATATATAAGGTTAATAATCTATCTAAGGTAAAGGGGGGACTAAGGCCTTCTTATATAGATAATTCTTAATCTATAAGTAACTTTAGTGATTTAGAAAAATGTCCCCTATTTAGCGTAGTTATATATAGTGGGCTAATAGTTATTATTAGGTTAATATTATATTTATAAGCCTAGGGATTAATTCCGCAAGGAATACAAGGTGGCGCAGCAACTTAGCACGGATTATGCATATAGTCTCCACACACACCTTTTCCTAATCTGCTTATATCTTGCTTATATATACACGGAATAATACTAGGAAATATATATAGTATGCAGATTTGTATAACGGATTTGATATATATTTCAGCGTATTTATATCGCGTGTTATTCACGCTGTATTTAGCCTATAGGCTGCGGGAGAGTATATCTTACTCCTTAATAGCCTCTCTAAAAGGGTACTTATAGTATATAAGTGCGCTTTAGATATACTAACTAAAGTAAAGTAAAAAACCTTTAAAATAAGGAAAAATTTCTTCCTTTATAGCTTAAGAAAACCTATTTTTTATAAGGAAAAATTAAAAGCTTTAAGTCTTTCTTAAAAGGAAAAACCTATTATTTATTATTTAAGTAAAACCTCTATATTTTATTATAATAGGAAAACCATTATGTAGGTAAAAAAAACCTTAGGTTATAGAGAGGAAAGCTAATAAAAGCAAGGAATAGCTTAAAACCTCTATTATTAGAATTTATATTATAACCTCTTTAATTCCTAGTAAAGTTCAGAATTTATTAAATAGTATAAAATCTAATCCTGAAGTAAATATATCTGCTATATTATCTTTAGATTTTATATAATAAACCTTTATTTCCTTTTCTTTAATACTATTCTATATAAAAATATATGCTAAGCCTATATGTTTTCTTAGCTTATATAATTTAGGATTCTTTGCTATTTTTAAAGCAGATTAATAATCTATAAAACTTATAGAGACTTTATTCTTAAGTATATTTAAAGATATTCCTTCTACTCTAGTATTAAAATACCTTTATTTATATAAAGCTTCTCTATTAGCCTTCTTAAGGCCTAAATATTTAGCATTATATATAGAAAGTCCTATAGATTTTTGTTTTTAGCAAGCCTAGCTTATAAGGTTATTATTTATATAGAAACAGTATCTAGAGACCGACCTATAGTCTATAAGATCGCTAGCTTAATTAGCATTTATATAGGCTTTAAAGAATAACATATAAAATACTATAATATCGTTATAGTATATGCCTAGGCTAGGATATTTATTTAGATATTTCTAAATCGTATCTAGTGCTTTAAAATATAGTATTTCTAGATTAAAAGCAAATATAGCATATAATATTACTACGTATAATATATCTAACCTTAAAAACAATGCTAAAAAAATAGTAAGCTTATTTACATTTAATATAATAGAATATCTTCTTTTATAGCTATATAGTCTTTTATTTTATTTAATTTAACTCCCTTTATAGCAGGGGTTTTTAAGGTTTCTATATTTTATTTATTAAATTCCTTTATTTTATTAAGGGTATACGTTTCTTAGGATATATATATATTTTATTTTTATTTTTTTATAGTTATAGTTATTCTTAAGGAGTCTTTTACTTCGCGTAAAGATTTAATCTTTAAGACCTTGCTTATTTTATTTATTATGTAAGTTCTAGAATTCTCTATAGGCCTAAAGAATAGAAGATCGTCTATATAAACTAATATAGCTATATATAGCTTATTATTTATAAATACCCCTTCGTTTATAGGTAGGCAGGAAAATCCTAACTCGCCTAAGACCTTAAATAAGAATTTATATTAAAGCATCGGACTTTGTTTAAGACTGTATAAAGCTTTCTTTAATTTTATAACTAGCTTTTTATTTTCATTCTACTGCTTATTATTATTTTTATACTTAGGGTCTCTATTTATAATATAGTCTTTATAACCTTTTAGTATATTTATATATATTTCTATATCTATATATATTTAGATAAATGCATTTTTTATATCGTAATGCAGTATTTACTAATTATTAGTTATAGCTAGCATTAATAAAAGTTTACTAGACTTAGGTCTAGCGGTTGTAAAGAAGGTTTTAATATAGTTTAAGCCGTATATTTACTTATAGCCTTATGCTATAAAGCGAGCTCTATGCTTCGTTATATTATTTTTATTATCCGTCTTTATTTTATAGACTTATCGGCCTCTTAGAGCCTCCTTATTACTAGGAAGCTCTTATATTTCCTTAGTATTTAGACTTATAAGTTCGTTTAGTTTAGTTAGTATAGCTTTATCTCAGTCTTTTACTTATAGACTATTTATAGCCTGCTTATAAGTAGTAGGCTCTACAACATCTTTATTTTCTTTTATAATAAAAAGAATATATTCTATATTATTGTTATTAAGTTAAAAATTATATATAGGGTGTTCTATAAAATCTTTATAGTATGTAGTAGGCTTCTTAGGTATTTTTACTTAAATCTTATAATTCTTTTACTAGGTATTGTTATTGCTAGTATTATTATCGCTAGTATTATTATTTATAGTATTATTACCTATAATTACTAGTATCTTTAGTATTTATATTATTATTACTTATATTAATATTGCTAGTATTTATATTACTAGTATTACTAGTATTATTATTACTGCTATTATTATTATTATTATTATTACTACTAGTATTGTTATTTCTAGTATTATCGTTATTTAGCAGCTTATTTAAAGAGGGTATGCTATTAAAATTAGTATATTCCTCCTTATTTAAGAAGTTATTTTTTAGTATAGCTATATCTTTAGAAATTATTACTTTTTTTTAGAAAGGTAATATATTCTATTAGCGGTATTCTTATAGCTGATTATTACCCCTTTATAAGCTTTAGGCCTTAGTTTATTATTAAGGGTTTTATTCTTATAAAATATAGTACTTTTAAATACCTTTAGTTTATTTAAGTCTTTTAAACTTAAAGCTATATTATTCTTCCTTTTTATAGGAGATATAAAGCCTATAGCAGAATGCGGGGACTTATTATATACGTATATAGCTACTAAAACAGCCTTACCCTATAGGTACTTTAAAAGGTTTAAGGTAAAAAGCGTAGCCCGGACTTTATAAAGTATAGTTTTGTTTATCCTTTTTATTTTACCGTTAAAATAAGGGGTATATATAGGACTTATGTTATATTTAAGGCCGTTCTTAAGGCAGTATGGTTTTTATTATATATAAATTCTCTTATCTTATAAGAGAAAACTTCTTTTATAGTAGTCCTATTTATATTATTTTCTAATTCCTACTTATAATTTAAGAATTTAGGCAGATATTTTGCCTTATATTATTCAAGGTATATTCTTAGATATTTAGTTTTAGAATCTAAAAAGAATATAAAGTATATATATTAATCAGAAGTAGGGGTTTTAATAGGGCCTTAAATATTAGTATATATTTTATCTAAAAAGAATATTTTGGTTTAAAGGAGTCTTTTTCTATTTATCTATTTATTTAGCTTTTATATAAGCTTTGCATTGCTTTATCTTTATTATATAAGCTTTATTTATATTTATATTACAATACTCTTTTCTTAAGTATTTATATAGTGATTTATAAACTATATATCCTAGTCTTTTGTATTAAAAAAGTATATTTATAGTCTTTTCTTTATCTATAGACTTTTTATCTTTCTTTATAAAGGTATTGTCTCTAAGTATATTTTCTATAAGTATATTGTTTATAGGTATATTGCTTATAGATATTATATTGTTTATAGGTATATTGTTTATAGAGCTTTGTATATTATATATTTTATTATTAATTTAAAGCAAGTCTTTATAACGATAAGAATATAATATAGGCCGTTATTAATAAAGCTTTATATAAGTATATTTACTTCTTTATCTAAGAGAGTTATATTACCTTTACTTATTAAAGCAAAGTTGTTATAAAGTGATAATTAGCTTATTATATTAATACTAATTTAGTATATATAAAGGCAGTTCTTAATTAAATAGCGTAAATTGCTATTAAGAAATTTAAAATATAACTTTCCTACGCCTTTAACTATAATAAAAGACGCTTTTCCCTAGGTAATAGTTATATATATATATCTTTATAAAAAGAAAGGAGTGATTTATTATATACTATTTGCTTAAAAGCCTCTATATTAAAGATAAAGTTATACATATTTCTATTTTTTATAACATTTTTATTTACCGTGAAAATAACTTAAGAAATAGAGAAAAGAAGAGGCTTTAAAGGTCGTAAGCTATAAAGTCGGAAATATAAAGTATTTCTGTAAAGGGAGAGGACTCTTTAAAGGAGGAAACTTGTCTCTTTTTGCGGCCTTTAACTACGAATTTTCTAGTAAATAAAACTCTCTCTTAAGAAGACTCTTTTAAGGAGGGTATAAGCATAAACCGCTTATTATTTTTATTTAAATAGTCCTAAAAAGGTCTAATAAAAAGGGGCCTTTAATAAGAGGAAAAAGAAGAAGCCTTTAGTTTAAAACTTACTACCTTTACTTCATCTTTTTTTTCTTTAAGCTAAAAACAGTCTTTTTTAGCATAGCTCTTTTTCTTATAATTCTTATAAAAGACGGGTTTTTTGCTATATAAAAAGAATAGCTAATTAAAAAAGGGACCTTTTAAAGCTTAAATTCTTTTAAAGTTATCTATTAAAGAAAAAGAAAGTAATTTTAAAGTATAGGCTTAGGCGTTATCTTAAAGAACTTAAGAAATATTAGTTTTAAAGCTTAAATAAGAGCTATTTAAGCATTTTAAAATCTAAGTAATAATTACTAAGTTAAGGATTTTGATTTCTTATGTATTTAGCTTAACGAAAAGCTCTTTATCTTATTAAGATATACCTTAATCGAAGTATAGGTTTCGAGGGTTATATTAAATAATTCTCTTATAAAAAGAAAGTTCGAGGTAAAATTTACTAAGTTATAAAGGGTTTTTAAAGCTTCTTAAGCTAACTTTGCAGTTATATAGTGTTTTATTTTAAAGAGAGGACTATCCTTAACTATAAGACGTATAAGGGTAAGGATTTCCGCGGATTAAGTATATAGATCTTAAGAGACGGCTCCGGCGGTTTTTTCCTATAGAAAAATAGATTCTATTAAAAGTAACTAAGAGAAATAATTTAAAGAACCTTTTAGCTTGCTAAAATCAAAGTTGGTCTTAGTAGCTATATTTTTTATAGATTTCTTTAAGATGTATTCCGGTATAAAAGTCGATTATAAAAAGGAGGAGTAAGAAAGATTAATAAAAGAGATATTAGTTAAAGAATATAATATAAAGGGTCTAAAAACTTTAAGGAAAATCGTGTTTAAAAGTGCGTTTCTTATTACGTAGTAAGAGGGTTTTTAAAGGGTTTATTTACTAGTTTTTCACATCCTAATAGCTAATTAAAAATAACGGAGTATAAAGGAGAGATAAAAGAAAAGAGTAAAGGACTTTATATAAATTAAGCAAAAAGAGAAAGAACCTATTTAAAAGCGCGGTTTTTATTATAGAGGGAAAGATTTTTATAAGGTTTCCTTTATTCGATATAGTCCTAAAAATATAATTATAAAAACATAAGGTATAAAAAGAAGGAGGAGAGAGGAAAACCAAGGAACCGAGTTTAATAGAATATCGGGAAAATTCCGGAGAAAATACGCTTAGTAAGCGCGACTACGTAGAAAGTAGGAAATAGTTTTGCTAGAATTTTCCGATTACGTAATAGTCGGAAAAACGTCGGTAGGGGTTAAGGGTAAGTCCGGCTTAAAGAGAAGCCGGGCTTATAACTAGTTAAGGAGCAAATAGGTAAAGAAGAGAGTAGGTATATAGCTATAAGTAAGAGGATTATAGTGATATAAAGAGTATGCGAAAAGGTAAGGAAATAGGTAAGATATATATATTTAAAGTTAATAATCTATTTAAGGTAAAGGGGGGATTAAGGCCTCCTTATATAGACAATTCCTAAGCTATAAGGAACTTAAGTAATTTGGAAAAGAGCCCCTTATTAAGCATAGTTATATATAGTAGGCTAATTGCTATTATTAAGTTAATATTATATTTATAAGCCTAAGGATTAATTCCGTAAGGAATACGAGGTAGCGTAGCGACTTAGCACGGATTATATATATAGTCCCTATATACACCTCTTCTTAATCTGCTTATATCTTAGTTATATATGCGTAGAATAGTATAAGAAATTTGTATACTATGTAAAGTTGTATAGCAAATTTAATATATACTTTAGCGTATTTATGTCGCGTGTTATTTCTGCTGTATTGAGCCTATAGGCTGCAAGAGAGTATATTTTACTTTCTTATACTAACTAAGCTCTTTTTATTATAGTTTTAAGAGGTCCTTAAAATATTATTCCGCTATACTTTCTTAAAGGAATAATAATAACTAAATAGTAAATTTATTTATATAAGCCTAGCTTTTACTAGCCTTTTAGTAGATAAAGTCAATAAAATAGTTTCCTTCTTAAAATATATTAGCTTTATTATCTTCTTAAACTTTATTAAAAGATACTTTTAGTAGTCTAAACAAGTTAAATCTCTTTATATTCTTAGCTTATAGTTAGTGTTCTTTAAAGCCTTAGTTAATATATGTTCTTTTTTTAGTACTTAAAAAAGAGTAAAGAAATATTTATTTAATAGTATTATTATTTTTACTTTAAGAC
Source organism: Ophiocordyceps robertsii (assembly GCA_027405785.1). Classification (NCBI taxonomy): domain Eukaryota; kingdom Fungi; phylum Ascomycota; class Sordariomycetes; order Hypocreales; family Ophiocordycipitaceae; genus Ophiocordyceps; species Ophiocordyceps robertsii. Next base: position 29,617 of record JAPEBW010000129.1, read on the forward strand.
TTAAAGCTATACTTAGTCTTAATATTTCTTTACTAAATATAAATAAGTTTAGCCTATAAAAGATATTATTTACTACGGTTTTATTGCTTATTATTAAGGTCTTAGTCTTAATATTTTTGCTAAGTGCTTAACGTTTTATTTTATATTTATCTTAAATTCCAGTGCGCTATAAGGCCCCCGAAGTAAGCAGCTTACCTTTATTAATTAAAAGTCCTAAAAACGCTTTAGTTAGCGTAGTTATAGTAAGTAAAGCTAAATAGTAATATTAAACTAAGAAACTATTAAGTATCTTTTAAGGTAGATTTTTAGTAAAAGCTTATAAACTAAACATTATTAAAAATACGCGGCAAAAATATCCGCTTAGCTTATTGTCTTATAAAAAAAGTAGCTTTATCACGGGTTTAACTTAAAAGGTATTTAAAAAGTAAAAACCTAAAAAGTCTTTAAGTTCGCTTATTTTTTACTTTTTTTATTTAAAGAATAATCGATTTATTTTAGTAATATTAAATTTAGTCTCCTTAATTAAATAAGCTTTATTATTTTAAAGTTTGTTTTTTATTAAATATTTTAAAAGCGGATTACCTTTTAAAAAGTAATAATCTTAGCTTAGCTAAATAAGACTTACTTTATATCTTATTAAACTTTATAAGCTATTACGGTATATTATTATTATTATTAAGTTTATACTAAGGACTTAAATTTAGTTTTTAAAAATTCAATATTTTTAAATAAAATGGAAAAACCGGAGCGCTTAAAGTAAAACCTCCCCTTATTTACGTTTAGTCCGCCTCGCATAAGGTCTTATAATATTATATAAGGAAAAAAAGTGCGCCTTCCGGCCCGAGTATGTCCCGCTTGCTAGGCAGTTCGACGCGGCCTAAATAGGCCGGGGCCGCCTTTAACCTAGGCGGCCCGCGGCCTAGAGCACACTGCCTTAGGCCTAGGGTGTAGGTAGTAGTCCGCCTTCTGTTTCCTTCGCGCCGCTTCCCTTAAACGTGGGGGCGGGAGGGTAGTAAGGCCTCGGCCCGCTCCTTACCTATAAGTAAGGTGGCCGTAAACTGCTATAAGAGTAGGCCCGCGGTAGGCCCGGTTAATAGGAATTCTACGCCTCGCGGCGCGCGAATATTCCCGATTAGGCTCGTTGCTATTACGGTATAATACCTTAAAAAAAAGGAAAGGAGATTATTAAACTAGTATACTTTATAAGCTATAGCTTTTTTTGCTTTTATAGCTTACTTATTTTTAAGCTTTATTTTAAACGTATTAAGGAAAAAGCTCTTATTATAAAGATTAAACTTAATAGCTAATTTAAGCTTTTTATAAAAATTATTTATTTAATATTAAACCTTTTATAAAATAAGCGCTTAATTATATAATATAGTTACTTTTAGCTTAGCGGATATTTATAGGATTTCTATTTAAATAAGTAAAAGTTACTACTATTTAATATGCCTTATAGTATAAAGATAAAGGCATAAGGTATAAATTAATTACTTTTAGTTAAAGCTAGTACTATAAACTAATTACTACTAGGTAAAGCTAAGACTATAAATTAAATACCACTAGTTAAGCCGCTATAATAAACTAATTACTATATATAAATATATATAAAAGTTTATAAACTGTAAAAAGCTTATCTTTTCTTTAAAGTATATTTAGCTACCTTATACTTAGTTTCTTAAGCTATTTTAAAGGATTTTTAATTATTCTATTTACTTATTTATTATAAATATGTAAATAAACTATTAATATCTTTATAAAATTACTTAATAAACTAAGTATAAGCTTAGTTAAAAATACTATAAACTATAATTAAGAATATCCTTGAAATATCTTTCAATATCCTATTAAAATCGCAATAAAGGTTTCTCTTATATTTTTAAGGGATTTCCTTAGTAAAAGATAAGCTTAACTATAGTTAAAATATCTCGTGGAAATCTTTAAACATCCCTTAAAAATACTAAGGAAATCTATTTAATAGTTTTATAGTGTTTTTTATTGTTAAATACCTAATAAACTATAGTTAAAAAGCCTCCTAAGTATTGTTTAGTTATATCTTTAAAACCTTAATAAAGTCCGCTTAATAATATTTATTATATCTCCTTAAGTAAGTCTTTATAGTATATACTTTAAGCATTCCCGCTATAAGGTTTTATTAAAGCTATTTAAAAGCTAAGAAAGAAGTTTAAGCGTAGTCGCTTAGATTTTATAATACTTTATAAGGTAACCGTACTATTAGTTTAATAAGGTACCCCCCGCTTAGCTATTAGCTACTTTATATTATTACTTAAAGTGCTATATAAAAGCTATATATATAAACTACGTATATAAGCTTTACTAAGCGCGGGTATTTAAAAAGTTTTAGGTACTTATTATATATAGGCGGTATAAATAAGTAAGCCGGGCTAGTATTAGTATTTAGTTTTAAAATAAGGCGTAACTATAAATAAAGATACTACGTCTTATAGCGTAAGGATAAGGGGATAAGGTCCGGACTAATTACCGCCGGTTAAGGCCGGTACTATAAACTAATTACCGCTAGTTAAGGCCGGTATTACGGACTAATTACTACTAATTAAGCTAGTATAATAAACTAATTACTATATATAAACGTATATAAGGGTTTAAAAATAGTAAAAAGCTTATTTATTCTTTAAAGTATAGCTAGCTACTTTATACTTAGTTCTTTAAGCTAATTTTAAGGATCTCTAACTATACTATCCTTCTATTTATTATTTAGTATATAGATAAACCGTAAATATCCTTATAAAATTACTTAATAAACTAAGTATAAGCTTAGTTAAAAATACTATAAACTATAATCGGGGAAATCTATTAAATATCCTTAGATATCCTTTAAAAATCGCGGTAAGGTTTATCCTATATCTTTTAAGGTGCTTTTATAGTTAAAAACGGGTTAAACTATAGTTAAGATATCTTTCGGAAATCCTTAGATATCCTTTAAAGATACTAGCAAAATCCGCCTAATAGTTTTTATAGTATCTTTTATAGTTAAAAACGTTATAAACTATAGTTAAGTAAGCTTTTAAGCCTTTATAGTTATATCTTAAAATCATTAGCGGGGTTTAACCGGTAATGTTTATTATATCTCTTTAAGCGAGCTTTTATAGTATTTACTTTAAGCGTTCTTATCGCGGGGTTTTATAAGGCTCCTTAAATTAAAAGTAAAGTAAGAAGTTTAAGCGTAGCTATTTAAATTTTATAATAACTCCCTTAAGTAAAAAAGAAAAACTAATATCCTTATTAGTTTAAGTAAAATTAAAGTAAAGGGGGCGCTAAATAATAGCTTTATAGTAGCGTCTTAACGCTATATTAATAGTATACTATCTTAATCCTTTTAATAGTTTTTTAGCTTATTTAGCTAATAGTAGCTAAGTAGCTTAAAATAGTTAATAAGCGGCTTTTATTATAAATCCTTACCTTTTATTTAGTTATATCTCTTTCTCTTTATTAAGACAATAAGCGTATTAAGCTAAAACTTATAATATAGTTTTCTAACTTTTTTTTAAAGTATGCGTTTAAGCACTTATTAAGTAATAAGGAGTCTTTACGCTAAAGAATATTTAAATTCCTTAATAAGATATATTATAAAAGACTAGCTTTATTTAAGTCTTATCTTATATTATTATCCTACTTACTTTTTATACCGTTTTTTAATCCTCCGCTAAGTTTCTTATACTACTTACTAGCTTTATAAGCCGCTTATAAGTTAGATATTATATCTTACTTATTGCCGCTATTATAATTATCTATTACTTTTTATTACTAAGCTTTTTAACTTATTATCCTTTTTATATAGCGCTACTACTTACGCCTTTTTACTAACTAACGCGCGTTTAGCTATTAAGAAAGTATTAAAGTAAGGGTAAGCTATCCTATTAATATTAATAAGTATAGTTAATATTAAGGTATTAAATATTTATATTCCCGCTTAAAAGCGGGTAGTAAAGTCCTTAATAGCCTTAGTAATTAACTCCTTGCTCTTAAGATTTTAGATATACTTAAAAGTCTTAAAGAACCTCTTTATAAAGGGGGCCTTAAAGGCGAGAATATAAAACGTATAGTCGGTGCGGCTAATAAGGCGGATATCGAAGCCTAGGAATTTTATTACTTAAGTTTAAGTTAAGTCGCGTTTAAACTCTTCGCGGGCTTATAAATAAAACTTAGCGTAGTTTATAGCTAGGCGGAAACTTCCGATTATTATAATCTCGTTAATAAAGTATAAGCCCGTAAAGCTAGGCCTATTAAGGATCGTATTAGTTACTATTAATACCTCTTATAAAATCAGGCAACGGAATATATTATAAGGTTAATTATCGCTATCTCCTTTAGTTAAGGAAGGACGGCGAATAGATTATAATAAGGCGCTTATACGCCTTTATATAGCTAAGCTAAGCGTAGCGGCGGGTAAAAAGAGCGTTTACTAAGCGGGACTAAATAGGTCCTTAAGGCTTATAGCGGCTATAAGCTAAGAAGGGGATTTTATAGCGCGGGCTAGACTATATATAAAGTAAGATAGAGTTTTAGCTATAATAGCTTAAAATACCGCTATAAACCTAGCTATAAACTAGTTAAGCTAGGTATTAAATATCTAGTTAAGGATAGTATAAATATCGTTTTAATTATTTAGTTAAAGCGGGTTTTTGCTAGCTATAGCGGCTACTATAAATCTTAAGACTATAGCGAGGTTAGCTAACTTAAAGGGGTTAAGTATTAGCTAGTTATTCTACTAGTAAAGATTTTTAGCTATACTTGAGAAAATATATAAGTAGCGGGGGCTTTTAAATAGTAAGAGCGAAGTAAAAGGTATAGCTAAGTTACTATAAAACCGGCTATTTAGACTACGCTATAATATAAAGCTAAGAGGTAAGTCGTTTAAGTTAAGTATTTAAAGAGGGTAGTATAGGCTATCCTTTATAGTACTATAATTTAAGTCGAATCTATTAGCTTAAGCGCGGTTACGGAACGCAGTATAAGTTTATATAAAAGCTTAAACTTTAAGGTTTTAGCTTTTATTAAGGGACTTAAAGCTATAAAAAATAGCCGCCTTATTATTATAAAGCTAAAGCGTTTACTTATATTCTTTATATTAAAAGCGTAAAGGTTTTTAGGAGAGTAAGCTAAAAAAAAGTAATTATAAAATAGCTAGTTTTAGCTATAAAAGACGTTAAACGATAAAAGGACTTAAAACGGGAGTATAAGGATTATAAGCTTAAAGTAAAGAAGGTTATACATATAAAAGTAAGTAAGGTGTGGCGGGCTATAGCCGGTAGTAAAAGGAAATATAGTTAGAAAAAGAAGAAAGGAAGGGAAAGAGGGTAAGCGGCGGAGAGAATTTAAATAAGTATACTATAAGGCTAAAACGGCCTTATTACTTAAGGTAAACAGCGGTATATTATTATTAAAATAACTAATTACCTTAAGTATAGTAAGTTATAGTTTCTTATAACTTATAGTAGCCTTTAAGTCTTATACTTAAGCTTAACCGCTTAATTTTCTTAATTAAAGAGTTTTATATTAAGTTATAACGGCCGCGCGTTATAGCTTCGTTTAAACTACTAAAGTAGCTAACTCTTTTTATACTTTTTTAAAAGCTTTTATAATCTTTAGCGAGAAGACCGCTTCTTCGTTTACCTATAAGTTATAGCTACTTAGCTAGCCTTTTTAAGCTATAAAGAACTCCTTTTTTAGCTTTCCGCCGCCTTTTTTTATTATATAGCTTTATAAGATTCGTTTTACTTCTTACTTATTTAAGTAAAGTATCCCTTTATCTTAAACTAAGCTTAAACGTATAGCTAGCTTATCTACTAAGCGTAGTTATACTACTAAAACGACTAAATAAATATTAAAAGACCTTTTTATATCTAACTAATATATAAGCTATTTTATTTTAGCGGTAACTTTAAACGGCCTTATATATCTTTTTTAAAGCTTTGCTAGTTTACTATCCGCGATATAATAACCCTTATTAAGCTATAGTTAAACTTAATCGCTAAGCTTAAATTTTAGTCAGCGGTATTTCTTATTATATCTACCTTTTATAGCGGCTTAAGCGTAAGTAATAGCTAACTTAGCTTGTTTTTATAAGACCTCTTAGTTTTATAAGTATAAGTAGTTATTAAGGAACTAAAGGCTATTATCTATTCTTATCCTTATAATAAGCTTACTAAAAGCTATATAAATTACTAAAAAGAAGGAATTATTAAGGCTGAACTAAAAAGCAATTAGTATATCTATTTAGCGTAAGTTTAAGAAATCGGCGGTAAAGAATCGTAGCACGATTTTTATAGTTTAATATCGTCTTTTTAATAAGCCGTTAGTTTAAAGGTGCTAAGCAGTAAATATAAAAAGGTTCGATTTAAAGGCTTATTATAAGGTCCGCTAAAATACTAAGGTAAGCTTTATATCTTAGTTAAAGATTATCCCCTTTAAAATCCTTTAGTTAGCGCGGAGTAACTTAATATATAACGCTTATACTTAGTCTTTTACTATAAACTAATTATTACTTAGTATAAGGAGATATATTTTTAAGAATTTATTAGTTATAGTTAGTAAGGTATTAAAGAAGTTGCTTATAAGATCTTTTTATAAGAATTATTCGGCTTAAACTATTAAGAGCTTAGTAAAAAAGTCTATTACTATTATATAGTATAAAACTAGTAAGCCTTAAATTAAGATAAGCTACCTTAGCGTCTTACTTTAGTTAGTTTAATTATAGTAATAAGTATTATAGCTATTTATAACCTTATTTATATATTTACTAAGCCGTAAGATTAAGAAGCTCTTAAATAGATTTTATTATGTATAAGTATAGCTAGTATAAAAATATTTAGTATAAGCGTCTTTAACGATCTCCTTAGTATATGTTTTAAGGATATATACTTTTTAGCGTTTATCGTTCTTTATTAAGTATAGTAACCTTTATAATTAAAGGAATAGGAGTTTAAGGATACTATCTTTATTACTAAGCTATGCTATAATCTTTACTTAATATATATCCTTTATATATCCGTTAATTTATTTTTAGCGGAGCGGCAATTCGATTAATACTTTTGCGTAAAGGAATACGCGGTTTATTATTTTGTCTTTTTAAATACGTTTTAATTCCCTTTTTTAGTTTAAGGATACCGGCTTATCGTCTTAATATAGTAAATATAAAAGAGCGTTTAGCACGATATTTTTAATGCTTAAGATATAGTATACTGTAAGCGTGAATTAGCTTAAGTATTAAGACGCGAGGACTAGTTTATTATTAGATTTTATATTAATAAAGAATAAGGATTTTTAGTATATAATTCTATAAGTACTTATATAGTTAGTAAAGATAACTACTTATAGCGTTTTTATAGATAGTACTATAATATATAACTTATAAACTACTTATACTAAACTAGCTACTTTAAGTTTTATAAGCTAATATTAAAGCTCTCCGCTTTAAAGGGCGCGGCGTAAGTAAATAATAAGCTAGACCTTAGTTTAAGCTAATAGTATCTTTTTATCTTATTTTATACTTTCTTTTAAGTAAAAAGCTATAGCCGCTACTTTATATTCTTAGGATATATTAATCTAAAGAAATAGTTATTATTACGGAATTTAGACGGCCACGCTTAAACTCCTTACTTTACTCTTAAGGAGCCCTACAAAACCCCGCGATAAGAACGCCTAAAGCACGCACTATAAAGGCTCGCTTAAGGAGATACGACGAATATTAGCGGTTAGACCCCGCTAAGGTTTCTAGGATATAACTATAAAGGGTTAAGAGCCTACTTAACTATAGTTTATAACGTCTTTAACTATAAGAGATACTATAAAAACTATTAAGCGGATTCCGCCGGTATCTTTAAGAGATTTTTCAGAATTTCTATAGGATATCTTAAATATAGTTTAACCTATTTTTAACTATAAAAGCACCTTAGAAAATATAAGATAAACCTTACCGCGATTTTTAAGGGATATCTAAGGATATTTAAAGGATTTCCTTAATTATAGTATATAGTAATTTTAACTAAGCTTATACTTAGTTTATTAAGCGATTCTATAAGGATATTTACGGTTTATCTATACACTATAAATAATATAGTTAAAGATCCTTAAAATTAGCTTTAAAAACTAAGTATAAAGTAGCTAGCTATACCTTTAAAAATAGTTAAGCTTTTTACTATTTTTAAACCCTTATATACGTTTATATATAGTAATTAGTTTATTATACTAGCTTAACTAGCGGTAATTAGTTTTTAGTACCGGCCTTAATTAGCGGTAATTAGTCTATAGTACCGGCCTTAACTAGCGGTAATTAGTCCGCGCCCTATCCCCTTATCTTTACGCTATAAAGCATAGTAAATAATAGCAATTCCTACTTATTAAAACGGAAATCCCTTAAATATCCGCTAAGCTAAGAGCGACTATATTACACGATTAAGTACTTATCTTATAAGAAGTTAAATACTAAATAACATTTTCTTCGGTAAGAAGCTCTTATTAGCCTTTAAGTCTAACCTTAATAATAAGCACCTTTTCCTTAACGCGCTTATAATAAAGCTTTAAGATAAATAGGCCGTAAAAGCGGAAAAGGCTATAGCTTACTAAGTATACCGGTTTAATAATCTCCCTTACCTTTTTTTAAGGTACTATACCGCGATAGCCTATAAATCTAAATAAGATATAAAACGAGTCCCGCTTAGCTAAGCTAAGACTACTACCCTTTAAGAGGTAATCCGCTTTTAAAATACTAATAAAGGATAAACTATAAAATAATAAAATCTATATAATTAAGTAAACTAAATTTAGTATTACTTAAATAGATCGATTATCCTTTAAATAAATAAAGTAAGAATAAGCCGACCTTAAAGCTATCTAGCTCCCCGCCCGCTATATACCCTTTAAATTAAGCCTATAATAAAGTTACTTTTTCCTTAAGACGATAAGCTTAGCGGATATTTTTACTATATACTATTAATAAAGTTTAGCTTAAAAGCCTTAACCGGAAATCCGCCTTAAAAAATACTTAGTAGTTTCTTAGTCTAGTATTAATATTTAGCTTTATCTATTATAGCCGCGCTAATTAAGGCATTTTTAAGACTCTTAATTAATAAAAACAAGCCTCTTACGCTAAGGGCCTTATAGCGTACTAAATTCTAGGACGCGTATAAAATAAAAGGTTAAGCGCTTAGCGAGAGTATTAAGACTAAGACTTTAATAATTAGCGATAAGGACGCGGTAAGTAATACCCTTAGCGGGCTAAACCTATCTATACTAAGCGTATAAATACTAAGACTAAGTATAGCCTTAAGCCCCTTAGTAAAAATAGTAGTAATATTAAATAAACAATTCCTTAATCTCCTTTAAGTACTAAGAAAAGAAGATACGCTTACTAAGCCTTAAGAGAAACGTTAACTATAAGCTAAGGATATAAGGAGATTAAACTTATTAAGACCTTTAAAAGTATCTTTTAACGAAGTTTAAGAAGATAATAAAGCTAATATATTTTAAGAAGTAAAACGTTTTATCGACTTTATCCGCTAAAACGTTAATAAAAGCGAGGCCTATGCGGACGAATTAGCTATTTAATTGCCCTCCTTCTTTTAAGGAAGTGCGGCGGAATAGTATTTTAAGGACCTCTTAAAACTATAATAAGAAGAACTTAGTAAGCTTAGTATTAAACTAAGCTAATAGATATCCGCCTTATAAAAACGGTTTAAAATCCGCTTAAATATAGGAATATAGGCACTTAATAAAAAGCACTTTACTATTAAAGATATAGTAATAAGATCTAACTTTAAGTCTTAAATATCGCGCTTATAATATAAAGCTAAGGCCGCGCTTTATTAGCTAAACTACTTAACTATAGTAATTTACTAAAAGCTAGACGTTTACTTATAAGAATCTTTATAACGTTTAGTAAGAAACGAAAATATTAATAAATAGAGTAATAAATATAAGGAAATTCTTTTTTAGCTATAAGTTAAATATACTTAAGGATCTTAAAAGCACTTACTAGCGCGAAAGAAATAAGTCTAACCTATAAAAAGGCAAGGGCCGATTAGCTATACCCTATACGCACTTAAAGGATAGTCCGGGACGCCTTAGCTATTTATTAAAAGCTCGCCGGAATTAAAAGTTACGTTTTTAAACCGCTTAGCAAAAGCAAATATACTTTAGGCCTTATAGCGCTCGCTAAGCTAAGAAAAAAACCTACTTAAATAGCTAAAAATATAAGCTAAGGTCCTCCGGCTTAAAAGGGAAGGGACTTTTAAGACTATATGCTCGCTAATACTAAAGCTAAAACGGGTATACCCCGTGACTAAGGAAAGAACTATAATAAAGACTAACGACTATTTAAAGGATAAAGAGTACAATATAAAAAGAGCTTAGTTAGATACCGATAAAAGCTTAAAAGAAACCGCAATCTATACTATAGTAAACTTAGTATAAAAGGCCGATAAAGCATATAGATTTTATAGCGAAGCATTCCCCTTAAAAAATAAGCTTTACCGATATATTAAAGATAAATACCCCCTTAACCTTAATAAAAACGTTACTATATAAAGACGTAGCTTAGTATAGTAAGCAGTTATTTAAAAGCTATAAAGCGTTTAGATAGTTAAGGCTTCCCTTAACGTTTAGCTATTAAACCTTAATAAGCCGTTATGATTTACCTATATATACCTACTAATTTATAAAAGAAAAGGGCTTAAGATAAGTATTAAAGCCTATATAGATACTAAAGTAAACTAAAGCCTTATTTAAGCCGACTTAATAAAGACTTTTTAAAATATAACTATAAACTCCTCTTTATAAATTCCTATTTAAGGGGTAAGAAGGATAGCTACTATTAAATAAGTAGAATTTACCGCATAGATACTAAGAAGGCTAAATAGTAGCTTTATAGTTATAAAGATAAAGATAGGCGCTTAGATAGTAAAACGCTTAGCGGCTAATATATTGCTTAGCTAAGACTTTTTAGTTCTTTACTAAAAAGACCTTATTAACTTTATATCGGTTTTACGGATCGGGGCCTATAAAGGGATTAAAGCTAAAGTTAAGATAGTCCGGCTAAGACTAGTAATATATAAATAAGTAATCTACTTAGTTACTATAACGATTTTAGCTAGTTCTAGCTACGCCTTACTTATATAGGTCTAGGCGCTGCCGTTAAGGCATAATATAATATTTTCCCCTAATAACCTTAAGCTCGCCCGGATAATAATATAGGATTATAAAAGCTTTATAGCGATAAACTATTTTAAGGAACTATTAGTACTCCGCTAAGGCTAAAAGGTAAGGATAATTACGGACCTTAATAAGTAGTTTTAGCTATATAAAGAGGTCGACGCTACTACTCCCTTAGCAGAAGCCCTTATAGAAAATCCGGATAAAATAAACCCCGCTAAGGACTTCTTATAAAAAGATCTTACTATAAACTATAAACTTAAAATTAGCCGAACTAAGGACTTACTTAAACTTACTACTAATAAAGGCGTCCGGATTTACGCTAAAGACTTAAAATACGTATTAAAAGTCTAAGATATCCCTTAATCGTTTCCCCGCCTTTAAAAAGATAAGGGAGTAGTATATATAAACGAATCTAAATATATACGTATTTCTTTAATAAAAGGATAGCAATACTAATAAGTTATATTAAGATTATACTTCTTAAGCGATAAAGATAAGAAGGTAGTAAATACGATATTTAGCTAGCTAACCGTATTTAGGCCGATTAAAATAAGTTTATAAGCTAACTTTATTCGCGGCGTTAGTATTTATAGTATAAAAAATAGTAAACGGAAAGGAAAAGGGATAAGTAGTTATAAACTTATAAGGGATTAACGCTATTACTACTTTAAACGCTTACTTATTACCCCTTTAAAGCGATATAATTAAACGCCTTTAAAAAAAGAAGTTTATTAATATAGTAAATATATAATCGTTTTTTTACTAGTTCTTAGTTTACTAAGACTACTAAGAAAGGTTTATAGTTATAAGCTATCGCGGGCTAAAAAGATTATTAGTAATACTTATAGGCTTTAAGAACTCCCCGGTATATATCTAAAGGTTTATTAATAACGTCCTTTATAAATATTAAGAATACGCGGCGGCCTATATCGACGATATTATTATCTATTTTAATATAGCCGAAGAATACCTTTAATATTTAAAGGCTATATTCCGTGCTTTTTATAACTATAATATTACCTTATCCGGACTAAAGTCCTTCTTAGCGTACTTATCTATATAGCTCCTTAGATTAAAGGTAGATACTATCAGCTTAATAAATATAAATTAACGCGTATAAGCCTTAAGGGATATCGCGTTCTTAAAGAACCTTTAATAGCTTAAGAAATAGATCGGCCTTATTAAGTAGCTATACTATTTAGTTTTATATTTCGCTAAGGAAGTTAATATCTTATAAAAACGAAAGACGGAGCTACTCCGGGTAAGATAGGAAAAAGAAGTCCCCTTAAGGGGCTAAAGACGGGCTTAATACGCCGCGAAAGCCGCTTTTTAGCTTACTCCGGAAGAAAAAGAGGCCTTTGCGATTTTAACTAAAAAACTTACTAAGCTTTACACGATTTACTACTTTAACCCCGCTTAATAACTATTTATTTAAATAGATATATCTTAAGAATATAAAGTAGCGGCTATAGCTTTTTACTTAAAAAAAGGCATAAAATAAAATAAAAAGACGCTACTAGCTTAAACTAAGGTCTAGCTTATTATTTACTTAAGCCGCGCCCTTTAAGGTAAAGAACCTTAATACTAGCTTATAAAACTTAAAGTAGCCGGTTTAGTATAAGTAATATATAAAATACGTACTATAGTACTATCTATAAGAACGCTATAAGTAATCGTTTTTACTAACTATATAAGCACTTATAAAATCGTATACTAAAAATCCTTATTCTTTACTAATATAAAATTTAATAATAAGCTAGTCCTTATATCTTAATACTTAAGCTAATTCCCGCTTAAAGTATACTATATCTTAAGTATTAAAAACGTTATACCGGACGCGCTTTTATGTTTACTATATTAAAACGATAGGCTAGTATCCTTAAACTAAAAAGGGGAATTAAAATATATTTAAGAAGATAAGATAACGGACTAAATATTCCTTTACGCGGAAGTATTAATCGAATTACCGCTCCGCTAAAAAATAATCGACGGATATACGGAGGATATATAGTAAGTAAAAATCATAGCGTAGCTTAGCGTTAAAAACGGGGTCTTTAAACTCTTATTCCTCCGGTTATAAGGGTTGCTATACTTTATAGAGAACGATAAACGCTAAAGACTATATATCCTTAAGACCTATACTAAGGTAATTGTTAAAGACTCTTATACTAAATACTTTTATACTAGCCGTACCTATATATAGTAAGACTTATCTAAAAGCTACTTAATCTTATAGCTTAGTAAATATATAGATAAGGTCGTAAACCGCTATAATACTTACTATTATAACTAAACTAATTAAAGTAAGACGCTAAAGTAGCTTATCTTAATCTAAAGCCCGCCGGTTTTATATTATATAATAGCGATAGACTTTATTACTAAGCTCTTAGTAGTCTAAGCCGAATAATCCTTATAAAGAAATCCTATAAAGAACTTTTTTAATACTTTACTAACTATAATTAATAAATTCTTAAAAATATATCTCCTTATCTTAAGCAATAATTAGTTTATAGCGGAAGACTAAGTATAAGTATTATATATTAAACTACTTTACGCTAACTAAGGGATTCCGAAGGGGATAATTTTTAACCGGGATATAAAGTTTACCTTAGCATTTTAGCGGACTTTATAGCAAGCCTTCGGATCAAAGCTTTTTATATTTACCGCTTAGTACCCTTAAACTAACGGCTTATTAAAAAGGCGAAACGAAACTATAAAAGTCGCGCTATAATTTTTAACCGCTAATTTCCCGGACTTACGCTAAACTAATATACTAGTTGCCTTTTAGTTTAGCCTTAATAATTCCTTCTCCTTAGTAATTTACGCGGCCCTTAATAAGCTTATTATAAGGATAAGAATAAATAACGGCCTTTAGTTCCTTAATATCTACTTATACTTATAAAACTAAGAGGTCTTATAAAAAAAAGCTAAGTTAGCTATCGCTTATACTTAAGCCGCTATAAAGGATAAATATAATAAGAAATACCGCCCGCTAGAATTTAAGCCCCTCGATTAAGTCTAGCTATAGCTTAGTAAAGGCTATTATATCGCGGACGGTAGACTAGCGAAGCTTTAAGAAAGACGCACTAGGCCGTTTAAGGTTACCGCTAAAGTAAAATAGCTTATATACTAGTTAAATATAAAAGGGTCCCTTAATATTTATCCGGTCGTTTTAGTAATATAACTACGCTTAGCGGACGAGCTAGCTATACGCTTAAGACTAGTTTAAGATAAAAGGATATCTTACTTAAATAAGTAAGAAGTAAAACGAATTTTATAAAGCTATATAATAAAGAAAGGCAGCGGAAAGCTAAGGAAGGAGTTCTTTATAGCTTAAAAAAGCTAGCTAAGTAGCTATAACTTATAAGTAAATAAAAAAGCGGTCTTCTCGCTAAAGATCGTAAAAGCCTTTAAAAAAGCATAAAAGAAGTTAGCTATTTAAGTAGTTTAGATAAAAGCATAACGCGCGGCCTTTATAACTTAATACGAAACTTTTTAACTAAAAGAATTAAGCGGTTAGGCCTAGGCATAAGACTTAAAAGCTACTATAAGTTACGAAAAACTATAACTTACTATGCTTAAAGTAATTAGTTATTTTAATAATAATATACCGCCGTTTACTTTAAGTAATAAGGCCTTTTTAGCCTTATAGTATACTTATTTAAAATCTCTCCGCTGCCCGCCTTCTCTCCTTTCCTTTCTTCTTTTTATAACTATATTTCCCTTTACCGCTAGCTATAGCCCGCCGTACCTCGCTTACTCTTATATGCATAACTTTCTTTACCTTAAGCCTATAATCCTTATACTCTTATTTTAAGTCCCTTTATTATTTAACGTCTTTTATAGCTAAGATTAGCTATTCTATAACTACTTCTTTAGCCCGCTCTCCCGCAAGCCTTTATACTTTTAATATTAAGAATATAAGCAAGCGCTTAAGCTTTATAAAAACGAGGCGGCTATCCTTTATAGCCTTAAGTCCTTTAGCGAGAGTTAGAACCTTTAGGTTTAAGCTTTTATATAAACCTATACCGCTTTTTATAGCCGCGCTTAAGCTAACGGATTCGACTTAAACTACGGTACTATAAAGAACGGCCTATACTACCCTCTTTAAATACTTAACTTAAACGACTTACCTCCCGGCTTTATACTATAGCGTAGTTTAAATAGCTAGTTTCGCGGTAACTTAACTATACCTCCCGCTTAGCTCTTATTATTTAAAAGCCCCCGCTACCCGTATATTTTTTAAGGCGTAGCCGGAAATCTTTATTAGCAGAATAACTAGCTAATACTTAATGCTTTTAGGTTAGCTAATCTCGCTATAATCTTAAGATTTATAGTAGCCGCTATAGCTAGTAAAAACCCGCTTTAGCTAAACGATTAAAACGATATTTACGCCGTCCTTAACTATACATTTAAGGCTTAGCTTAACTAGTTTATAGCCGGGTTTATAGCGGCGTCTTAAGCTATTATAGCTAAAACCTTATCTTACTTTATACGCGGTCTAGCTTATACTATAAAATCCCCTTCTTAGCTTATAGCCGCTATAAGCCTTAAGGACCCGTTTAGTCCCGCTTAGCGAACGCTCTTCCCGCCTGCCGCTATGCTTAGCTTAGCTATATAAAGGCGTATAAGCGCTTAACTATAGTCTATCCGCTATCCCTCCTTAATTAAAGGAGATAGTAATAACTAGCCTCGCGATATATTCCGCCGCTTAATCCTATAAAAGCCGCTAATAATAACCGATATAATCCTTAATAGGCCTAGCTTTACGGGCCTATACTTTAGCGATAAGATTAAAATAATTAAGAGTTTCTGCCTAGCTATAAACTACGCTAAGTTTTACTTATAAGCTTATAAAGAGTTTAAACGCGACTTAACTTTAACTTAAGCAATAAAATTCCTAGGCTTTAATATCCGCTTTATTAGCTATATAAACTACGCGCTTTATATTCTTATATTTAAGGCCCTTTTTATATAAAGGTTTTTCGAGACTATTAAGTACGTTTAAAACCTTAAGAGTAAGGAGTTAAGCACTAAAGCTATTAAGGACCTCGTTACTTACTTTTAAGCGGGAATATAAACGTTTAATACCTTAGTGCTAACTATACCTATTAATATTAGCGGGACGGCCTACCCTTACCTTAATACCTTTTTAGTAGCTAGACGCGCGTTAGTTAGCGGAAAGGCGTAGGTAGTAGCGCCGCGTAAAAAGGATAATAAGTCGGAAAGCCCGGCAATAAAAAGCGGGGGATAATTACGATAGTAGCAGTAAGTAAGATATAATATCTTGCTTATAGGCGGCCTATAAGGCTAGTAAGTAGTATAGGAAATTTAGCGGAGGAGTAAAAAACGGCGTAAAAAGGTAAGTAGGATAATAATATAAAATAAGGCCTAAATAAAGCTAATCTCTTATAATATATCCCGCTAAAGAATTTAAGTATTCCTTAGCGCGGAGACTCCTTACTACTTAATAAGTGCTTAAACACACGCCTTAAAAGAGAGTTAGAAAAACTTACTATAAGTTTTAGCTAAACGCGTTAATCGCCTTAATAAAGATAAAGATATATAACTAAATAAAAAGTAAGGATCTATAATAAAACCCGCTTATTAGCTATCTTAAGCTGCCTAGCTACTATCGGCCGGGCAGGCTAAAAAAACTATTAAAAAGATAAAGATAGCGTATTATTAATATAGCGCGAAGACGCTACTATAAAGCTATTACTTAGCGCCCCTTTTACTTTATTCTTACTTTAAACTAATAAGGACGTTAGCTTTTCTTTCTTATTTAAGGGAGTTATTACGGAATTTAAATAGCTATGCTTAAACTCCTTACTTTACTTTTAAGGAGCCTTATAAAACCCCGCGATAGGAACGCTTAAAGCACGTACTATAAAGGCTCGCTTAAGGAGATATAACGAATATTATTAGTCGGACCCCGCTAAGGTTTTTAAGATATAACTACGGAGGGTTAAAAGCTTACTTAACTATAGTTTATAACGTCTTTAACTATAAGAGATACTATAAAAACTATTAAGCAGATTCCGCTAGTATCTTTAAGGGAATTTTAAGGATTTCTATAGGATATCTTAATTATAGTTCGACTTATTTCTAACTATAAAAGCACCTTAAAAGATATAGGATAAACCTTACCGCGATTTTTAAAGGATATTTAAGGATATTTAAGGGATTTCCTTAACTATAGTTTATAGTATTTTTAACCGGGCTTATACTTAGTTTATTAAGCGATTTTATAAGGATATTTATAGTTTATCTACGCACTATAGATAGTATAGTTAAAGATCCTTAAAATTAGCTTAAAGAACTAAGTATAAAGTAGCTAGCTATGCTTTTAAGATAGTTAAGCTTTTTACTATTTTTAAACCCCTATATACGTTTACGTATAGTAATTAGTCCGTTATACCGGCTTAACCGGCGGTAATTAGTCCGTAGTACTAGCCCCGACTAGCGGTAATTAGTCCGCAGTACTAGCCTTAACCGGTAGTAATTAGTCCGCGCCTTATCCCCTTATCCTTACGCTATAAGGCGTAGCAGTTATTAAGCGGGGTTAAAGTAGTAAATCGTTTAAAGCTTAGTAAGTTTCTTAGTTAAATTCGCAAAGGCCTTTTTTTCTTTTAAAGTAGGCTAAAAACCGGCTTTTATAGTATATTAAGCTTATCCTTAGCCCTTAAAAAGGACTCCTTCTTATCTTATATAAAGTAGCTTTATTTTTTATTTTTCTAAGACGTTGACTTCCTCTGCGAAATATAAGACTATATAGTATAGCTACTTAGTAAGGCTAATTTATTTCTTAAGCTATTAAAGGTTCTTTAAGAACATAATATCCTTTAAAGCTTATACGCGTTTATTTATATTTATTAAGCTAATAGCGTTTACTTTAAATCTAAGGAGCTATATAAATAAGTATACTAAAAAAGACTTTAGTCTAGATAAAGTAATATTATAGTTATAAAAAACGTAGAATACGGCCTTAAAATATTAAAGGTATTCTTTAGCTATATCGAAGTAGATAATAATACTATTAATATAGGCCGCCGTATATTTTTAATATCTACGGAGGACGTTATTAATAAACCTTTAAACGTATATTAAGGAGTTCCTAAAGCTTATAAGTATTATTATTAATCTTTTTAGCCCGTAATAGCTTATAACTATAAACCTTTCTTAGTAGTCTTAGTAAACTAAGAACTAGTAAAAAAACGATTATACGTTTATTTAATTTATAAACCTTTTTCCTTAAAAGCGTTTAAATATATCGCTTTAAAAGGGCATTAAGTAAGCGTTTAAAGTTATAATAGCGTTAATCCTTTATAAGTCTTTAACTACTTATCCCTTTTCTTTTCCGTTTACCGTCTTTTATACTATAAATACCGGCACTATAAACGGAGTTAGCTTATAAACTTATTTTAATCGGCTTTACATAGTTAGCTAGCTTAATATTATATTTACTACCTTTTTATTCTTATTGCTTAATAAGTATAATCTTAATATAACTTATTAGTATTACTATCTTTTTACTAAAAAATACGTTTATATTTAAATTTATTTATATATACTACTCCCTTATCCTTTTAAAAGCGGGGAAAAGATTAAAGAATATCTTAAACTTTTAATACGTATTTTAAGTCCTTAGCGTAGATTTAAACGCCCTAATTAGTAATAAGTTTAAGTAGGTCCTTAGTTCGGCTAATTTTAAGCTTATAGTTTATTATAAGATCTTTTTATAAGAAGCCTTTAGTAAGGTCTATCCTATCTGGATTTTCTTTAAAGGCTTTTACTAAAAGCGTAGTAGTATTAACCTTCTTATATAGCTAAAACTACTTATTAAAGTCTATAATTATCCTTACTTTTTAGCTTTAATAAAGTATTAATAGTTCCTTAAAATAGTTTATCGCTATAAAGCTTTTATAATCCTATATTATCGTTTAAGTAAGCTTAAGGTCGTTAAGGAAAAAATTATATTATACCTTAATAGCGGCGCCTAGACTTATATAAGTAAGGCGTAGCTAAAACTAGCTAAAATCGTTATAATAAGTAAGTAAATTACTTATTTATATATTACTAGTCTTAGCTAAACTATCTTAACTTTAGCTTCGATCCTTTTATAAGCGTTAATCTATAAGACTAATATAAAGTTAACAAGGTCTTTTTAATAAGGAACTAAAAAGTCTTAGCTAAGTAATATATTAGCTACTAAGTGTTTTACTATTTAAGCGCTAATCCTTACCTTTATAACTATAAGGTTACTATTTAGCCTTCTTAATATATACGCGGTAAATTCTACTTATTAAATAGTATTTATCCTTCTTACTTCTTAAATAGGAATTTATTAAGAGGAGTTTATAGTTATATCTTAAAAGGTCTTTATTAAGTCGGCTTAAATAAGGCTTTATTTTGCCTTAGTATTTATATAAGCTTTAATACTTATCTTAAGCCCTTCCCTTTTATAAACTAATAAGCGTATATAAGTAAATCGTAACGGCTTATAAAGGCTTAATAGCTAGATATTAAGGGAAGCTTTAACTATCTAAACACTTTTTAGCTTTTAAATAACTACTTACTATACTAAGCTATATCTTTATATAGTAATATCTTAGTTAAGGTTAAGGGGGTATTTATTTTTAATATATTAATAAAGCTTATTTTTTAAAGGGAATACTTTACTATAAAATCTATATACTTTATCGGCCTTTTAAACTAAGTCTATTATAATATAGATTATAGTTTCCTTTAAGCTTTTATTAGTATTTAACTAAGCTCTTTTTATATTATACTCTTTATCCTTTAAATAGTTATTAGTCTTTACTATAGTTCTTTCCTTAGTTATAAGGTATACTTACTTTAACCTTAGTATTAGTAAGTATATAGTCTTAAAAGCTCTTTTTCTTTTAAGCTAAAGGACCTTAGCTTATATTCTTAACTATTTAAATAGGTTTCTTCTTTAACTTAGTAAGCGCTATAAGGCTTATAGTATATCCGCCTTTACTAAGCGGTCGAAAAACGTAATCTATAGCCTTAATAAGCCCTTAATAAATAATTAAGGCGTCTTAAACTATCCTTTAAGTATATATAAAGTATAGCTAGTTAGCCCTTACCTTTTTTTAAGTTAAACCTATTTCTTTCGCGCTAATAAGTACTTTTAAGATCCTTAAGTCTATTTAACTTATAGCTAAAGAAGAATTTCTTAATATTCGTTAATTTATTTATTAATATCCTTATTTCCTACTTAATATTATAAGAATTCTTATAAATAAATATTTAGCTTTTAGTAGATTATTATAGTTAAGTAGTTTAGCTAATAAAGCGCGGCCTTAGCTTTATATTATAAGCGCGATATTAAAGACTTAAAGTTAGATCTTATTACTATATCTTTTATAGTAAAGTGCTTTTTATTAAGTACTTATATCGCTATATTTAAGCGGATTTTAAACCGTTTTTATAAGATAAGGATGTATTAGCTTAATTTAACGCTAAGCTCGCTAAGTTCTTCTTATTATAGTTTTAAAAAGTCCTTAAAATACTATTCCGCTATATTTCCTTAAAAGAAAGAGGGTAAGTAAATAGCTAATTTATCTATATAAGCCTTACTTTTACTAGCGTTTTAGCGGATAAAGTTAATAAAATAGTTTACTCCTTAAAATATATTAGCCTTATTATCTTCTTAAACTTTATTAAAAGATACTTTTAAAGGTCTTAATAAGTTAAATCTCCTTATATCCTTAGCTTATAGTTTAGGTTTTTTTTAAGGCTTAATAAGCGCGTCTTTTTTTCTTAATACTTTAAGAAGATTAAGGAATTATTCGTTTAATATTATTACTATTTTTTACTAAAGGGCTTAAGGCTATACTTAATCTTAGTATTTATACGCTAAGTATAAATAGGTTTAGCTTATTTAAGGTATTGCTTACTATATCCTTATTACTTATTATTAAGGTCTTAATCTTAATACTCTCGCTAAGCGCTTAACCTTCCGTCTTATACGCGTCTTAGAATCCGGTGCGCTATAAGGCCCTTAGTATAAAAAGCTTATTTTTATTAATTAAGAGTCTAGAAAATACCTTAATTAGCGCGGCTATAGCGGATAAAGCTAAATAGTAATACTAAACTAAGAAACTACTAAGTATCCTTTAAAGCGGATTTTTAGTTAAGGCCTTTAAACTAAACTTTATTAATAGTATATAGTAAAAATATCCGCTAAGCTTATTATCTTAAGTAAAAAGTAATCTTATTATAAGCTTAATTCGGAGGGTATTTAGTAAGTAAGGAGCTAAATAGTTTTAAGGTTAGCTTATTTTTACTTTTTTTATTTAAAGGGTAATCGATTTATTTAAGTAATATTAAATTTAGTTTACTTAGTTATATAGGTTTTATTATTTTATAGTCTATCCTTTATTAATATTTTAAAAGTAGATTGCTTTTTAAAAGGCGGTAGTCTTAGCTTAGCTAAGTAAAACTTATTTTATATTCCGTTTAGCTTTATAGGCTATTATAGTATAGTACCTTAAAAAAAGGTAAAGAAGATTATTAAACCGGTATACTTAGTAGGCCGCGGCCTTTTCCGCTTTTATAGCTTACTTATCTTAAAGTTTTATTATAAGTATATTAAAGAAAAAGTGCTTATTATTAAAGTTAGACTTAAAGGTTAATAAAAGCTTCTTATGAAAAAAAATATCGTTTAGTATTTAACTTCTTATAAAATAAGTACTTAATCGTATAATATAGTTGCTTTTAGCTTAGTAAATATTTTAAGGATTTCCGTTTAAATAAATAAGAATTATTACTACTTACTACGCTTTATAGTATAAAGATAAGGGGATAAAGCATAAACTAATTACCGCTAATTAAGGCTAGTATTAAAGACTAATTACTATTAATTAAGCTAGTATAATAAACTAATTACTATATATAAACGTATATAAAGGTTTAAAAATAGTAAAAAGCTTATTTATTTTTTAAAGTATAATTAGCTATTTTATACTTAGTTCTTTAAGCTAATTTCGAGGATTTTTTACTATACTATCCTTTTCTTTATTATTTAGTATATAGATAAACTATAAATATCCTTATAAAATTACTTAATAAACTAAGTATAAACTTAATTAAAAATACTATAAACTATAATTAAGGAAATCCCTTAAATATCCTTAAATATCCCTTAACAATCGCGGTAAAGTTTATCCTATATCTTTTAAAGTGCTTTTATAGTTAAAAATAAGTTAAATTATAATTAAGATATCCCCCGGAAATCCTTAGATATCCCTTAAAGATATTAATAAAATCCGCTTAATAGTTTCTTTAATATCTTTTCTAGTTAGAAACCTTATAAATTATAGTTAAGTAGGCTCTTAAGCCTCCGTAGTTATATCTTAAAAACCTTAGCGGGGTCCGACTAGTAATATTTATCGTATCTCCTTAAGCGAGCCTTCGTAGTGCGTGCTTTAAGCATTCCCGTTACGGGGTTCCGTAAGGCTCCTTAAGAGCGGAGTAAGAAGTTTAAGCGTGGCCGTTTAGATTTTATAATAAAAGATATATATAAGTATAAATAGTAAAACTTTAAAAATAAAAAAGCTATAAAAGGGCTTTTTTTAAAGTATTTTAGTTTTAAACTTATAAAATAATATAAAAGACTTTTAAAATTATTAAACAAGTTTAAAAGTTATACTATAGCTTTATTAAGATAGTACTTTATAACTTTTATATATTAAAAGCTATATATATATTATTATATATTTAAAACTAAAACTTATGTTTTATTATATATTTTATAATAGTTGATTTTACTATAAATAAGAATATAATGCCTTTTTTAATATATAAACCTTTTTATTACTAATTTATTTTACTTATTCTTTATATAAACTAGCTATAATACCTATAAAAAGGTTATTTCTTTTACTTCCTTTTTTTAATATATATGTTAGCTTATAGCACTTAATGTTTATAAAGACTTAAATAAGTCTTAATTATAATTAGCTTAAAGTTTTATTATAAACCTATAAAGTAAGAAAAACTACTACTATTTAATATTAAAAGCCTTATAAAATTACTTAAAAGCTAAAAAGTTATATTATAACTTTTAAATAATATAATAGCTTATAATTTTATAAAAAACTAAAAAAGCGTACTAATACTTTTTTATATTTAAATCTAAAGCTTATATCTTTTTATATACTTAATAATATAAAATAATAAGGTAATTATTTTTAAACTCTTTATTAAGTCTTAAGTATAAACTTTATAATAATACTATACTATTACTTAAAGATTTAATATTTCTTTTTTAAGTAGTAGAACTCTTTTTAAAAAGCTTTAAAAATAGTTTTAAAGTTTTTAGTATTTAAAGTTAAGGAAGTTCTACTTATATAAAATTATATATAAAGCTACATAACTTTATAAAAAGAAGCTTTAGTTTTAAATAATATAAAATTTACATTAATTAGTTTTTTTGCCGACTTACTATATACTATAATATCCTATGTTTTAACTTTATTTTTATTAGCTTAAAATCTCTTATAGTTACTTTAGTTCTGCGTAGCTATTAAGATAACATACTTCCTGCCTATACTTATATACGATACTAATATTAAACGCAAAACGTTATACCGCAGTTGCTAAGTTATATACGTAAGCTAGTTAGCAATCGGACTTAACGACAGGTTAAGCTAATCTCTTTAAGTGCCTTAAAGCCACTCTTAAGTCACGAGCAGGGATATTAGCTAATAAGAACGCCGCGCTATCGTATATATATTAATTTACTAGCAAATCCCACGATAATAGAAGCCTTAACAATGCGGGCCTATATAAATAGCTACATTATACTAGCTACATCCTTTCTTCGTCTTCGTAACCCGCTTGCAATTACCGCTAGCTACACCTAGCGGTTGACTCTATAATCTTAACTAGCCGGCTTTAAGCCTTAACAAGCAACATAGCGAGACCTTTTCGTGCGGGAGACGTGTTTATGCTATATAATAAGCGTAAACACGTCGCTAGCCTAAAAGCGTTATCTTAAGCTACCGTCTTTACTATACGTTATAAAAAGGTCTTCTATAAGTTTTGCTAATACTACGCGCTACTTATCGTGTATCTATTATATAGCTACGTACTATAGGTCTTATAACCTAAGGGTGGCCTTAGGGCACTTAAAAGGATATAACGCATGCCCTTCTTTCCACATCCTTCTTAATCTTCTCTTAAGCCTTAATCCACAACGTCTTAAAAAAATCAATGCAGACATACCCCTCGGATAAAAGAGTAACTACACCCCGATTAGTAGCGTTTTTCGGTATAAATTAAAGAATCTAAGCTCCTCCTTCTATAGCTATATATCCCCCCCTATTCACGATATACCGAGCTAGTAAGGGCCGCTTATATACCTATAATAAGCAAAGATACTTAAAAAAAGGTCGAATTTTGTTATAAGCTGCCTTAAATAATTCTAGGCGGTACGCCGGCTAGAATTATTTAAGGCAGCCTATATCCTTATTCTTAAGGCGCTTATAAGGCCTTTTTAAGGCGCTTAAAAGTAGTATTACGATAGCTTCTTCGCTCCTTATAGAGGATAACGCTAACGACTTAAGGTAAGCTAACTTTAGTATGCGCCTTTATAGCTAGTATAGCTAGTAAGCCTTTATAGCTAGTATAGCTAGTAGGCCTTTATAGCTGGTGGCCTTATTGAAGATATTGGGGGTGAAAATAAGGCTATCACTAATATGCAGCCGATAAGGATATAAGATAGTATAAGAGTAGCCCCGCACTAAATTTCGGTGGAGCATATCTCGTCATATCTGCCTTATTTTCTTTGAGACGTTATGGATCAGGGCCTTAGGCTTTGGCGCTTAGAAAAACTGTCATCGCCACAGGCCTAGTCCCAGGCGTCGGACTGCTGACCATCCCAGCACATGCATACTGATCTCATGACTGCTAAACACAAGAAGAATATTCAACTTGCCTCTGCGGCTTGCCGTAGCTCATCGGCTATCCGCGACAAGTAAAACCGTCTAGTCTCTAACGGCAACTGCTGGAAGCATTTGGCTATACGCGCCGCGTCCTGCCTTCCCTTCTCGTAAGCCGCCAGATCTCGGTTGCCATACACGTCGCGGCCCACCGCGTAGCCACTCTCGAGATCCCGGAAGAAGACATTGACGGCGACGCTCAAGTCCGGTGTCGCTTCCGAGGTGTGAGGCCACAGCGGCGGCAGGAATAGCACGTCTCCTGGTCCGAGCTCGGCCTCATGCGGGCGAGTCGCCGCTAGACACGGGGTCTCGAGCGACGTGAAGACATCGAGACTCGAGCTCGATGACCCGGGAGCAAACGACAGATGTCCTACATCGCTTGGTGGGAAGAGAATCATTCGCTTGCAGCCCACAATCTGCGCGTAAATATTGGCCATGACCTCGAGATGACTCAGTAAGTGGACACGCATTGCCAGTCGCCCGGGGAAGTGGTTCCTACATCATAGTGAAGCCACATGTTCACCTTGCCTGAGACCCGGAGGACGGAACTGAACAGGTTTCGGCTAACGTAGTCGAGTTCTGACGGCAGACAAAAGTCTTCTGCCAACCTTGGGAAGTCCTCTTTGATATTAGCCGGCTGCTCCGATGGTTTCCCGTGGGACAATGATCGTAAATAGAGCCGGCCACCGGCTTGCATCTTGGTCATGACGGTCTCGAACGAGTCCCTAACGTAGGCAAAGTTTTTCGAGTTGAAATCCATCTTGCCCGTGTCTCGGCGACACTCATGCACGACTACCTGCTCCGTCCGTCTATTCGTCAGCTCAAGTGTCATGCCGCAACAGCTCCGCATGAGTTTAACCTCCGTGTTGCCTCCTACTTTTTGTACCAAGTAGTCCGATGTCCAATTTCGCAGGCAGTCTCCAAGAATAAGACCCTCTATAATTACTGGCTTGCCATCGCAAAGAATCTCATCGAATCCTTCTTGAGAACCGATGCGTATTCGAGGAATCGTAGTAACTGATGCCTTCGCGGTCGGCTGCCCGGCGGATCGGGTGTCAAGGCTCGCGCATCTCTCAGCCCTGCGAGACTCCACAAACTTGACGTCAGCAACACCGCGACTTGCGGATCGCACGTTGATCGTTTGCCGGAAACTATTGCGGACTGTCATGCTGTACACTCCGGTCTCCCAATATGTGCCCATAGAGAAGCATGTTGCTCCGCCGCCGATGATCACAAGGCGATCTTCGTAAACGACGACAGATGATCCAACCATGAAGGGCATGCAAGCGGCGCCGCCTTGGCAGCGGAGGGGTGCAGCTGTATAGGATCCATCCCCTCCTATGCTGATGAGGACCAGATCACGGCCTTGAACTGATGGATCCTGTCCCAAACCGCCGCATACTACAGTGTGGGAACCCAAGTCCACGCATCTGGCACCAAACCGTGACAGGGTCTCTCCGATTTGTCGGGCGAGCGTAGGTGCTATTGACTTGAATTCGATGGTCCACTGCCATTTGTTCAGCGCTCGTCCGGCCAATATGCAGAATACCGCTCCCACTGGAGTGTGGGTGGAAAGGCACACGTACCTGGCTCTCAGCTACGTGGAGAGTCCACGAGTATTTTTCAGTGCCCACGCGGCCGTCCTGAGTGATGCCTCCCGCTAGCAGACCATGGAAGACCCCCTTCATGTTCCTCCGTTGAGTCGAGCTGCACAAAACGGCGCCAAACGTCGGACGAGGTGCGGAACCCTCGACGCGACATCGACGCCAACCTCGCTCGGGATCGAACACGAGGCAGTGTTCCGAGATTCTCGAATTAAGACTCTTGCCACCTAAAATAAGGGCAAGACAGGTGCCTCTCAAACGGACGGCGGAATGTCTGAAGAGTGGGACGGGAAGACTCCAGGTTAGCTGCCAATGACATTCAGGTCCCTTTCGGAAGAGCCAGCAATCCGACAGGGGTTTCGCCGGTGAGCCTCTGCCTCCCGCGAGCAGGACTCCGCACTCGCCGAGATCCGTTGTCGTGGAGCACAAACGAGGGGGAGGTCCGGCAAGAGGTAGCTGTGGAAGGTCGTCGTGTCGCCCAAGTGAGTAGACGTCGGATGAGTCTGCCCTTCCGCTGCTTCCGAGCCCCATCATATGGACGGCGGACTGTCTTCCCATGGCATTGGAGACTACCATGGCTTCCCCAAATCGTCGTTTGGGGGCATTGATCTGGTGATATTCGACCTCGAGGCTAGCCTCGGCGACTTCTTGTCGGTTCTTCGAGCTCGGATTCGGCTGTGGTCTTTCGTCTTCCTTGATGGGTGAGGTCGAGGCATAGACAAGTGCGTAGTGCCGTGCAAAGAGCAGGAATTCCTCCCACTCGTCAAATGGCTCCACCTCATCCAGAAAAGCCCTTTCGGCGCTGGTCAAGAAATACTCGCTCGACCAAACCTGCCACAAGTCCCATACATCGACCTGTCGCCAACCCCTGCTCTGGAAACGAGCTCTTTGGCTTTCAGAGGTCGGATACTGGCTGACCGATCTTGGTGGAGCGTTCAGTTTGTTCAGGTGACTGAGCATCGTCGCTGCAAATGGGTGATCCTCGCCTTGCGGGAGAAGATGCTCCAGGAGACAGAACTCGGCTTACTCGATCAGCTCAGGTACTGGATACGCGCTGCACTCGGCAACGGCAGAACTCACCCTGGCCAAGGGAGCTGGCCCACTGCACTAAATCATCGGCGTAACGAGTTTCCATGTACGTGATGGACACTTCGGCCACAAATAGAATCTCACAGCCAGACAAAGGAACGATGGTCTCCAGCGTCCGATGGAGATCGTCCAGATTCCGCAGGTCACATCCTACCTGACAGTACCGCTCACTCCTGAGCAGGACACGTTCCTGGTCCAAGTCGTTGGCTTGGAAGTCGGCGCCAAGCAGCTCCCGCAACTGCGGAGTCTGCAGCACGACAGCACGCTTCTTGAGGATCAGGTCCGGGAAGTCGATGTCGATGAAGAGCAGACCTCCGCATACGGGGGCATAGCGTGCGTGGCATTGCCAAGGCAAGACGTCGCTAGCATGGCGTGAGTCCAGAGTTGGATGATGGGCTGGAGCCAACGAGCGCCCTAAACAAATGGCTCACCTGCCGCAACCTAGGTTGATGATGACCCTCTTTCCGGTCCAGGGACGCGTGATAAAGCGGCGCAAGACGACATCAATGGCCCTAAGCCTAAGCCAGTAGCCCCGATTGATGAGTGGCGACCTCCTCTGGAACTTAGGCACAAAGTAGCGGAAGAAGTGCGGTTCGTTGGGGAGGTATAGGCGCTCGACGCTACGCTTAGATACAATGCTGCTGCTGTTTGTCTGTGACAGAGGAACTTAGTCGAAGGCCTCTCCCGTTGCGAGGCATGAACTCAGATAGACGTCCAAGGGAGCGGCATGCAGGTGGCATGCGGACGTTTCCTGACCACTACGCCGGAAACAGCCCTGTAACTCTAGACCGGAGTCGACGCACATCACAGCGAGAGTGAATCTCTGGTTGTGCGCTCGACCGCCGTCTTCTCCCGACGGTGGTCAGGCAGTAGGTGTTGCCCAACCATGGTAGCTTACCCCCATGATGATGTCGTCCATAGTTTGGGACTTGGCCGCCCGGCTCGGAGCCCTTCTCGGTAGCATTGTCGATGGCGCCATCCGACCGACGAGGCGATGTTCTCCGCTGTGGCGGGTGATGAACAGCGTGTCGAGCGCGACTCGTGCACACGAAGCCTCAAAAGAAAAGTCGTCGGAAGCCCCCACTAGCACTTTTAGCTCCTATGGATATACAGTGACCCGCTAAACGTGACGACCTATCCTTTGGCTGCGGTAAGACCTCCCTAAGGTAGAGAGAATAGGGATAAGCAGTACATTAATTTACTAGCAAATTTCACTATAATAAAAGTCCTAACAACGCGGCTTAGTACAAAGTATAAATAGCTATATTGCACTAGTCGCATCCTTTCTTTGTCTTTGCCCTTAAGAGGCTGCTTATTGCTGCTAGCTGCACTAACATATGCTAGGTTTTAAACTTTAACAAGCTATATAAAGTGATTTTTTAAAAGTTAAATATAATTATATTATATTAAAAGCGTAACAACGTTGTTAGTTAAAAATTGCTCTCTTAAGCTTCTATTTATACTATAAGCTTTCAAAAGCTTATATATAAAGTACTACTAATACTTTTACTATAAGATTATATATAGCTAATTAAGCTACTTTAAAAGTTATAATAAAAAACTATAAACAAGGGAAATCTTAAATAAAAAAAATCTATATAAGTGATTACTAATTCTCTTTATAAATATAGTAGTTTAGTTTATTACTTACTTTTATATAATTATTAAATATTAATAATATTTAATTAATTATTCTTTATTAATAATAAATAGTATAAGTACTATAAAACAGCGCACCGGTCTCTATATAGCTTAATATACGGTCCCGCAATAAGGAAAACATAAAAATAAAACTAGAAAATATAAGGCAAATCTACCGGAAGTTATAAGATAACCTTACTATATTATTATAAAAGAACTTCTTAAACGTTACGCTATTAAAAGCCTAAGACGGATAACCCTAAGAAATTACTATATTAAAGGATAACGTATAATAAACATAAGGAAATAATAAGAAGACCTTTAATATTATTTACTTAATAATATACTAAGAAAATGTTAAAAGACATATAAAAGTTATAAGGAATTTTTATAAGAAACCTTAATATAAAAAAAAAGTAGATACTTTAATTAAAAGAAGAAAAAGTAAGAAATTATTTTACTTATTAATTAATAGTTAAATTAACTTTACTTTAAAAGCTTACTTATTATAAATAGTAGTTAGATAAATTTTAGTAAAATAGTCTTATTTACGACTTTTTTCTTAGGCCTTATTATAATATATAATATCTATTTCTTTAATTAACCCGGAGTTTACTTATTCCGCTAGTTTACTATATAATAAATAATAGTCATTCTCTTTTTTAATTCTTATTAACTATAGATTTTTATATACTAAGGTTTTATAATTATAAGAAGATAAAAAGTATAAATAGTGCTAGTTAAGTATTACATATTAAAGGATATTTAATAAAGAAAAAGGCTTATATTAATATATAATTAAATCTAAAAAGCTAATTAGTTTCTTATTAAATAGCTACTTAAAAAACTTTAAAAAGAAGCTAACGCTTAAAATAAAAAAGCTTAAGCTATATATATATATATTTTATTATACTTAATACTTATTTAATAGCTACTTTCCTTAGCGCTTATACTTAGCTAACTTAGTTATTTAGTTTTTTAATAGTTAGTAAAAAAGTCTAAGGCTTATTTAGCTTAAAATCTTCGACTTTAATTCTATAAAAAGATAAAAAACTAAAGACGCTTTATTTAACTAAGTTAATTAGCTATAGTATTATCTTAATAAAAAAGACTATATAAAATAAGCCTTACTACTAAGTACGCCGCTAAAACGCCTTTTAAAAATACCTTAGTAAGATTTATAGTAACTTTAAGTAGTACGCTAAGCTAAGCCTTAGCTATAATACTATTACTATTAGCCGCTAGTATAACGCCCCTTATTATACTTACGCTTATCCTTATAATAAAAGATATCCTTAACCCGCTTACTTACTAGCTTTATATAAGTTTATAACTAGTTAATTGCTAAAATAAGTATAAAAAATAGCCGAGCTTAAAAATAGACCCTTATTTTTATATAAAGAATGTTAATCCCTTTAACTTAGCTAGCCTCTTTAATATATCGTTTAATATTATTAAAAAAGACTAATAAAACTATTATATATTAAAGCGTAAAAAAGTTTGTAAATAGTTTTAACTAAGTAGTTATCTATAGGCCGGATTATATAGATAAATTAGCTATCTTAATCTTAAGCTTATTATATAGTACCGCTATTAAATAGTATTTTAAAGATCTTTTTAGTATAAACTAATTATTACTATATAGCCTTAGTTTAAGCTACTAAGCTTAGCGCTAAAAGCTTTAAGCCCGCTTTATAACGCTATTAAAAGTAGTAGCGTAAGCTTTATAAAGCAAAATATTCTTAGTTAATAATATTATTAATAGTATAAACTTTTAAGGCTTAATTTTATAATTTAAGCGTAAAGCTAGAGTAGCCTTTTATATAAAGTAATATCTAATTGTAATTATATATTAATCGCTAAATACTATTTTATTTTAATCTTTTTGCCAGCTAACAAAGATTAATACGTTTAATAAATAAGTTACGGAATATAAATAGCTAATTTTTTAGCTTTAAATAAAGCTTATTATCGGATTATAAAGTAGACTAAGTAATAAACTCGCAATTAGACTAACGCTGCCGCTATTTATTAGCCGATAACTATTTATACTATAAGTAAAACTAAGCTTAAGTATAGGGTTATAATAGTTAGGGAAAATATAAAATATTACCGCTTAACATACTAGTAATTCCCTAGCTAATATAAAGATACTAGCCGCTTAAGTAACCTTTATATAGCCGTTATAGCCTTTAGCGCTAATAGCTATACTTATATTAGTTAGCCTCCGGCTAAAATAAAAGCTATAAGAAGTTTTATTTACGCTTTTTACTTAAAGTATAAAAAATAACCCGATTTGTATTAACTTCGCTTATAACGTTTAAGTAGCTACTATAGCTAAAAGCAGCGCTTATTTTCTTTTAAAGGTAATGAATTAAATTATATATATATATAAAGACGCTAACTTTACGCTAACGGATAAAACGCTTAAGCCGATAAATATTCTTAAAGAAAAATAAGTAAACTAAATTTATATTATAATATAGAATAAATTCTTTTTCCCTTAGCTATAGTTCTTATGCTTATTAAAAATATATATATTTCTAAAGTAAAGCCCTCTAAACTTATAAACTCGCTAAATAGATTATTTTAATTTATATACGCTTAAAGTATAATCTATAATTAAAGAGAGCAAACTAGTTAATATAAGATATATATTAATATAGAAGATAACCGCTATTCTATTTAAAAAGACTTCTTTTAACGCCTTAATAATATTATAATTTATCCTACTTAAAGAAAACTATTAGCCGGTATTAAATATACTTCTACTAAAGGATAAGCAGAATTTAATATTTATATCCTTAGAACTTAATATAAGTAGCTAGCTATAAAGGCTATATATATCAAAGTATAAATTACCTACAAACTTACTATAAGCTTATTACTTAGTTAATCTTAAAGTATTTTATACTAAGTTAATATTATAAACTAAATAAAATACGATATTACTAAAGCCTATAGCAGACTTTACGTTAATATTTAAATAATCTAGTAAAAGCCTTATATATAACGCACTGTTTTTAGCATAATTAATATACTTATCCCGCTTAGTATAATAGCGAGCTTTCTAGCTATAATAAAAAGAATCTTTACTATTTAAGACTTTATAATTTTCCTTAATAGAAATAAGCTTACTTATAATCTTTTTACTAAAAGCTAACTGCGTATTATAGTAAATATAAGGAATTAGCCGGTATAACTCCGTTTAAGCTTATATATTAATACTATCGTTTACTTTTAAAACTAAGTATAGTTTATAAATATTACCTTAATAGCACTTACTAATATTAAGTAGGCCTTACGCAGCTATTAATAATTTAAATAATACCGCCGCCGTCGACGGCGTAAATCACACTAATAACATAGCTTAGCTTACTAATAAGCCCTAGATATAAGATTAAAGACTTAATTCTTACCTTAAGCTAAGTATTATATAGGAAATATCGCGTTTAAAAGTTAAGTCTTAATATAAAATAAAAATATATAATACGGACTTAAAGATCGCTTATTATATTTTTAAGCTCGCTGATAATTCTTCCTTAATATAAAAAGACTAAGGTATTTATAAAAGAGTGATTTTACTACTTTAATAAATTAGCTATTTAATCCTTACTTAATTAGCTAAGCATAGGGGAGTGTATAAATTATATAAAAACCCGCATTAAATAGCCTAGCTTCGGCTCGTTATTTTTCAGGTCCCTAAGTCTTATACAATGTCTGTAACGTTTTGTGAGGAACTAAGGAGGTTGGGGTGGCTAGATAAAACAAGGATCCGTTTAGACCTAAACTAACCTTAACTAACTTTAAATACGAATTGCCGTATAAGGAAGGGACATATAGCCACGGGGTAAAATGCCTTATAATTAAAATTTCTCGGGCTTTTAGATCGCCTGAAGGCCGGTCCGGATATGTCACTCCGTTCCCTTACATTTGTCTATAAAAGGAGAATCTCCCGCCACTAGATAGCTAGAGATTCTATAAGCACTTACGCACTTAATTCTTTATTAACCAATTCTAGCTAAATCCTGCCTTATATAACATTGACTTCTCTAGCACGTGCTATCACGTGATCTCCTAATTGTCGTACAATTTCGCTGCTGCTCTAACCTTTAATAGTGTTATTAAAGTTTACTTTAACTATTATATAAAAATACCTTTAGCTAATAATTAGTATTAAACTAAGCTAGTATTATAAATATACTTACTTACTTAAAAGGCCTAAGACTTTATTAACTAAATAAATCATAAGCTTTATAAAAAAATTAAGATAAAATAAGCTATAAAAGTTACTTTATTTCTTTTATTAGTATTTTTAGTTTAATAATTAATAAATAGCAACGAAAAAAGTTATATAGTAGCTAGTATTTAAGCACTTAATACCGTTGCTTAAAAAAATACTTACTTTATACCGCTTTAGTTTAATATAATTTAAAAGCTTTGCGGTAAGAATTGAATTTTAATAGTTAATACTTCCTTATTCTTTTACTAATTTCTTATTTCTATAACATACTAAAAACGCTTTATAGTAATTACTTACTAAGGCTTTAAAGGCTTTAAAATAGTTTTTATAGGTTATAAAAACTCTTTAGCTTATATTTAAAGGTTTATAAACTACATCTTATATAAATATATTAACTATACCGCAGCATATATTAATAATATTATTATATTCTTTTACTCCGCCGAGGAATATATTGCTTACTTAATAGCGATCTTTCGGCTTTTTATAAAGTATAACTTCACTCTTTTTACTAAAACTTCCCTTTTTAAGTATCCTTTAATTTAGCTCTTTAATTTCCGTGTTAATAAGGTTAGGTTTAAAAGTACTTATTAATAAATATTCGCTCTTAACATAATATTTTCCTTAATACCCTTTAAGCGCTTAAGAAATAAATCGGCATTATTACTTAGCTTTAGTACTTTATTACTTACTTTACTTAATAAATCGCCCCGCTATAAAAATATAAGACTACTAAATTTAATATTATATAGGATAATAAAGAACGTTTTAGTAAGTAAGTAAGTATAAGCGTATTTTATAGCTAAGACTAAGTTTACTTTAACCGCAGCGGAGCTTTAAGCTTTTTAAAAGATTATTATAGCACTTACCTTTAACGTAATATTATACTACTATAGCTTATATAAGCTAATCTTTCTTTAGTAAAATATAAGCTACGAATTTAAGTTTGATATTATTATATTTAATAATACGCTAAGTACTTCCTAAAAGCTAATTTAAAAGCCGCTTTAAATAAGCCTCCGTCTTATTATATTCTTTAACCGCTAATTATAAAGCGGCGAGCTATGCTATTAGCTTTTAAAATTAAAAGTCGCTTACTAAATATAAGTATACTATAAACTTTAATCTTACTTAATTAGTATAAAGTAACCGAAATTAATAATCCTTAATAATTATATTACTAATTATGCTATTATTAAGCAGCAGTTTTTTTTACTACTAATATAAAAAGTAGCGACCGCTTAACCTTCGCCTCTTAATATTTAAGCTAATTTTCTTTTTAAGTTTATTATATTTTTAAGGCTAAGAAAATCTTTATAAAGTTCTTTTCTTAGCTTTTTACTAAAAAGCGTATATTTATTTAAAACAAGAAGCTTAATTATATTTAAGAAAATAAGGCTCCTATAGATTAAGTTTGCTTATTACTAAGGCCTTTACTATCTTAATACTCCGCTAAAAAATTAAGGATATATATACTTTAAATAATAAATAGAGCATTGTCTTTAAATAGCTTAGTATAAATAAAGTATAAAAAGAATTACTTTTTTTCTTTATTAATAGTTTATTATATCTTAAAAAAACTAATAAGCGCCGCCGTATATATTTTTAACTTTTATATTAACCCGATTATTAAGGATAATTACTTCCGGAACTTTTACGCCGGCCGCCGCTATATATAAGAAGCACTATTAATAAGGCTTATTATTTTTTAGCTTTCTTAGTAAATAAATAAATAGTTAGCTAAACATAATACTTTATATTATAACTTAATCATCCGCTTTAAGCCGGTAAAAGAACTAGTCCTTATTTCTTCCTTAAGTATCTTTTTTTATACTATTACTATAAACTTTATTACCGGCCTCCTAAGTATTCCCTTAAAAGGACTTTTATTAATAACGCCGCTTAAGAAATACTTTAATACCTAACTTATAGTATCGGATACGTTTTTTAAAATATAGCTCCTCCTCCTAAGCTATAATTATTTTACTGCTAATAACTAAGTATAAACGCTTTATAATAAGCTTATCTATTATAATTAAGGGATTTCTTACTAGATTATCTTTAACTACGATTTAAAGTTTCTATCCGCTTTTTAGCATACCTTTTAAGCCGCGTTTAAATCCAAACTTTTAGCCTTTATAGCTTAGTACTTTAAAACTAATAGTCTATTAAAGCACAAAAACTAAACGGTAGAAGTTACTTTATAGTTTTTTATTCTAAACTTTCTTAATAAATACTTAATTAAAGCTTTATTACTTTTTTTATTCTCCTTAAATAACTTTAACTTAGTAGTTATTTAAATATCTCTAAGTAAGCCTATTATTAGCTAATATATAAATAACGGCTTATTATACTTTAAGGACTAAAGTAAGGTTATTAATCGCTAAGGTTTTTAAGACTAAGCTAAGATTTTACTAGCTTATACTTAAGCTACTATAAAATAATAGTATAATGCTAAACGGCAGAAGCTTAAGTTTAAACTAAGAAATTAAGCTTAGTTAGAGCTAAATAAAAGCTACTTTATTGCTAATAACAATATAGCGAAGCTTAGAAAAGAACGCATTAAGCCTTTTAAAAGTATAAAACGTATTAATTACTTTACTTACTAGCTAAATATTAAGAATACTATAAATATTTACTTAGTTATGTCCGTCTTTTAGTTAAAACTAATAAATACTTTTAATAACCGCTTTAGCTTAAAGCTTAAAACTAACTATTAAAAGGTTAACTATATTTTCAATTTTAATAAAAAGAAGTATAGCTATAATACTACTTATAAAAAGTTTTTTATCGCTTAAAAAGGATAGCTTCACAATTATAACCTTTAAGTGCCCGCTAAAAGCCTTGCGTAAACCGGACTAATAGATAAGTTTTAAGCATAATAGAAGTTACTAGCTATAAAAAATACTACAAACCGCTAAAAGCATACTTTTATATTAGCTATATATAAACCTTTATAGCTAAGGGAGAAATTATAATAATTACTATAATATTAACCGCGGATTATATATCTACGCCGCAGCGATTTATTATTATTATAATAGCCGCCTTACTTAATCTACTTATAAGTAGTGCTGCTTATTTTTTATATTTATCTATATTTATCTTATTCTTTAACATTTTCTATATATCCCTCGTAGTTTTTTATATACCCGCTTAATACTTCTTTTTATTAGCTTTATACTACTTTATACTTTTATTTACTATTATTATCTTACTAAGCTAAGATTTTCCCTTTTATAATACTATATTTTATAGCTTATTCTTTAAGTAAGTTAACTATTAGCTGCTTTACTTTACTTTTAATAGGTTTTGCTAAGCTATTTAGTTATATAGTAGTAAACCTAACTTACTTTACGCTTTAAAATTTAATACTATACTTTTTATAACGTTTTAAAATCATAATGTTTTACTATACTAAGAATTCTCCTATATCTTTATTACGGAGGGATATAACTTTTTATCCGGCGAAAGTATTAATAATATTTATTACTTTGCTTTTAATAAGCCCTTAGCCCGCTTTAGTTTTTATACTTTTTTACCTTACCGCTTTTCATTTATAACTAAACAATATACGCTTAGTCTTAAGTTTTTTAGCTCTCTTAGTACCTCCTCTTTATTTTTACGGCGCTTTACTTATTATTACTTATTAAACTAAGACTTTTACCTTACTTTTTTATTGCTTTACGCTTTTACCTGCCTTATTTTCTTTATTAATTTATTAGATATATTATTATTTACTATAAATAATATAGTTTACTCTGCTTAAACAGGCCGCTTATCGGCTATTTAATATAATATAAGCAGTCGTTAAAGCGCGCTAAGTAGCACTTTAACCTTCTTATTACTCTCCGCTAATATATAAGTTATATATTCTCTTTATAACAATAGCCTTACTAATACTAATTTAAGCACTACTTAAATTACCTTAGTTTTAGCTAAAGCATTTAACGATATAATTAATAATAACGTCTCCGCCGCTAAAGTAGCGGAAATTTATAAAATTCCTAACGCTATTTAGTCTATAGAGTTTATCTCCGCTTTTATAATAGCGGCTAAATAGGCTTTTACTACGGCTTATTGCTTTATTATAACCTTTAAGCTTTTATCTAGTAAGTATATACTATATATGCTTATAAAAGCTAGGCTTTTTATACTTCTTGCTTTTAAAAGATTTTTAATAACTTTTTATTCTTAACACGCTATTTTCAATTATAATATTTTTAGTATTATTAATATTAATAAGTATAAGTAAAATGCCGCTTAAACTACTTAAAATAAAGCTATTACCTTTATTATAACCTTATACTATTAGCTTTATATGTTATAAAATATTTGTATATTGTTTTTAATAAAACTTTATTATTTATAATAGTAATTTATTTTAATACTAACGTTATTTTATATAAAAATAGAAATATTGCTATTATAATAATAAAGTTATTTATCTTAATAAAAAACAAGCTAAGTAATAGCTTACTACTTTAAAGTTTTATTAATATAGCTAGTATTCCGTCTTTTATAGTATTATACTTTAACTATTTAGTTATAATAGCAAAAATAATATTTTTATGATTTTTATTCCCGCTATAATAGCCGCCTATATCTATGTTAGCTATAGCGCTATATAGACTTTTATTAACTATATAAAAGTATACTCTATAACTATAAAATTTAAACTATTAACCTTATTTACTACTAGCATTTTTAATAAAAATAATTAAACTATTATACTTACTTAGCTTATACTTTTCTTTATTAGCCGCGACTTAGACTTTTAAATCGCGCGGCCTTATTCCGCATCCGTTTTTAATCTTAATAGTATTCCGGTAGATAAAGCTTTTAATTTTACCGCTATACCTTAAGATAATTAGTATATAAACTATAAAAGCTATTATTAAATACCTCGCGGCTGCTTATTATAAGCTACGTTTATATTAACTTTAACTTATCTTTTTAAAGGTAAAACCGGCGCTTATTTCTCTTTAAAAGCGTTTTATATAACCGCCTTAACTTTAGCTAACTAATAGTATAACTTAGCTTACTTTAGCTTAAATAATTATAACTATTCCTTAGAATAAAAAGGATTAAAGGGTATAGTATTTTCTTTCCTTTATTTCTTAAAAATTCTTAGCGGCTACTCCGCTTATATACATAGGTTTTTTATTTTCATTCTTTTTATTAGTATATATAAAAAACATAGTAACTTTAATTAGCATTTTATTTATTAATTAACTTTTTTTACTAGCTAAGCGTATAGTTTTATAGCTAATTAATAGGAATTTCTATTTATAGTACGCTTTAAATAATATTTAATATAAGACTTACTTATAAAGAGCGTTTTAAAATATAGCTATAAACAAAGTTTTAACCCCGCTATAATATACTTCGTAGTTTCTAAATATTATTAAAACGTACATTTTCTTTAAAATTCCTTTTATAATTACCTTTCACGCTAATAATACTATAAAAAATAAGTTTCTTTTTCTTATAAGTATTTATTATAAAACAGTGTATTAGTCTTTATATAGCTTAATATATAGTATTATTATAAAAAAAGGGTATTACTATTTATATATATATATATCTCTATTTATATATACGCCCGATATTAAAAATACGTACTAGCGCTAGCCCTCCCTACCTATTTATACCGCGCCCGCCTAGCAAGTACCCGTACCTTCTAAATGCCCGCCCGCGCCTATATATATAGCTAACATTAAGGGCGCACTTCTAACTTCGCCCGCTCCGGCAGAGGGCCCGATTAATTAACGGGCCGCGTTGCGCGCGTATCTTAAGAGAGCTTTAAATATATGTTTTTTAAGCGAATTAAGCTATAGCCGAGAGCGCTGCGTATAAGCTGCGTGTATAGGCTGCGTATATAGACGCGGGCATTTAAAAGGTATAAGTACTTTTTAAGCGCGGGCATTATAAGTAGGTAAGGCGGGCTAGCGTTAGTATATACCTTAAAAATAAGGCGTATATACGAATAAAGATATATATATATATAAATAGTAATACTTAAGGGGATAAAGCGTAGACTAATTATTATTAGTTAAGGCTAGTACTATAAACTAATTACTATTAGTTAAAGCTAATATTATAAACTAATTACTATTTATTAAGCTAATATAATAAACTAATTACTACATATAAGTATATATAAAGGTTTATAAATAGTAAAGAGCTTATCTTTTTCTTAAGGTATAGCTAGCTACTTTATACTTAACGTTTTAAGCTAATTTTAAAGATCTTTAACTATATTATCTTACTATTTATTATTAATATATAAATAAACTATAAATATCCTTATAAAACTACTTAATAAACTAAGTATAAGCTTAGTTAGAAATCCTATAAACTATAATTAAGCAAATTCTTTAAATATCCTTAAATATTCTTTTAAAATTATAGTAAAGTTTATCCTATATTTTTTAAAGTACTTCCTTAGTTAAAAACGGGCCGAACTATAGTTAAGATATCCTATAAAAATTCTTAAATATCTCTTAAAAATACTAATAAAATCTATTTAGTAGTTTTTATAATTTCTTTTATAATTAAATACGTTAAAAACTATAGTCGGATAAGCTTTTTAGTATTAATAGTTATATCTTAAAAACCTTAGCGGGGTCCGACTAATAATATCTATTATATCCCTTTAAGCAAGCTTTTATAGCGCGTGCGTTAAGCGTTCTTATTATAAGGTTTTATAAGGCTCCTTAAGAGTAAAGTAAGGAGTTTAAGCATAGCCGTTTAAATTCTATAATAATAAACTCTTATAGCTTAGCTAATTCTTTAGTATAAGGTTTAAGAGCTTTAATCTTTAAAATAAAACTACTATTTATAAAGCTTATAAGGGGATAAAAAAGCTTTAAATATCTTAAACTAGCTTATAGCTAACTAGTTAGCTATCGTATTATAAAAGTAAATATTTCTTCTTTTATTTATTATAATTAAATAAACGTAATTATAATAAATACCTTTTTTATCTTAATAACTTAAAGAACTTACTAAGTATAAAATACTTAGTGTTTTTTATTAAAGTTACTAGATTTATAAAAACCTTATAAGCTAGTTTTATATTATAAGACTTTTAATCTTATACTAATATTTCTAGTTTTATATAGTTTATTAAAGTAGAAATTATAAGTATAAAAAAGAGAAAAAAACTTAGTATGAATTATTAAACTAAATAAAGTAAGGGTATCTTATTATATAGATTTCTTAAGTTAAAACTAGCTAGAAAAAAATAAAAAAATAAAATAAAAAGGTTAAAAGAAAGAAGAGGAAAAAACTTCTTTTATACTTTTATAAGGCTATTATAAGGCTTTTCTTTAATATACTTTTATATACCTTTATATACTAATCTATAATTTATACTTTATATAACTTATAAAGTTACTAAACTACATTTTAAGCTAATATAAATAGCTTATGCTATTTTCATTATTAGTAATAAGTAATTTACGATTTATTACTTACGACTAGCTTATAAGACTAAATATCTTTATCTTAACACTTTTTATAAGATTTTATTCTCTTTTAAAGAGAGGCCTTTTATATTAGCTTTATATAAAGTATTAGTTAATTATATAAGGGATTAGTCGATTTATCTAATACTAATCCTATTAGTAGCTAAAGCTAACATAAGCCAATTTTAAGTATATTTAACTTATATAGCTTATAGCTAATACTAGCTATCTTTAACTATTAAGCTATATCGTCTCTTCTTATAACTACTAGTATCTACTTTAATAGTTATAACTTCTAACTAGCGGTATTTACTTTACTAATTACTCCTTTATATTTAGCGGTATTAACTTTGCTAAATATTAGTACTTTTAGTACTTCGGATTACTAATAAAATAGGGTTTCTATAATAAATAGTTAGAATTAAATTATTAAATATAAAGCCCGTTTGGTTATTTAAGGATTAAAGTAAATATGTAGCTTAGATTACTTTAAGACCTTTTTAACTGCGGCTAGACTTAAATCTATTAAATTTCCTCTTATTTTAACAGTTTAAAATAATTATTAAGCTATAAAAATAAATATAATAAATGCCTTTATTTACGCCGATATAGATTTAAAAGTATATATTAATCTTCTTATAGGCTATAAACAATATACTTTAAAAGATTATTATTTTAAGAATAGATCTTATTATTAAGAAAAAGAAATAGATTAATCGTAATTTATAGACTTATATAATTAAGGTTTAATAATAGCAAAGCTAAAAAAAGCATTATATAGTCTTAAATAAAGCTTAAAGCTTTAGTACACTTATTTAAAAGATATACTAAATAAACTTAGATTTTTCTCCTTTTATTAAAAGAAGGGGTATTTATAAATAAACGCTATAAAATTGCTTTAGCGATCTACGTAGATATATTTCTTATAGTAAGGCCCTTAAAAACTATAATAAAAGTGTTAAATAGACAATCTTTAAGTAAATATATACATACTAAGTAAACGAAGAACTTATTAGTTATATTTTACGTTATCTCTCTTAAAAAAAGGGAACGAATACCCTTATATATATATATATAAATAGCCCTTTATTATAGGCCCTTTAATAATATAACACTTCGTATATATTATTGCTCCTTTATAAGTATTATAAGTCTTAGTATAATATAATACTTTATATATATTATTACTCCTTTATAGGTATCGTAGGTCTTAGTATAATATAACACTTTATATATATTATTACTCTTTTAATACTCGCACTTTTCCTTTTTATTCTTAAGGAAAAGTATTAAGGAGCGTTTATTAGCATTTCCTTATATAGTATGTTTTTAAATAAGTAAAGGGTTCTTTTCTTTACTAATACCTCGTGCTTTTACGGTTTGCCTAAGTAAGGGTTTATGCTTTATGCTTTTCCGGTATATTTAAATAGGGGTTTATGCTTTATACCTTTACTATATACTTAAGTAAGAATTTATCGTTTTGTTTTTTCGTATTATTCCTTATTAAATAGAGAAATTTTCTCTTTTAGTAGTATGCTCTTTTTATGCCCTTTCTTTCTTAGCGGTATATAGTATGCTTTAGTATAGGTATAAATTCTCTTTTATAGTCCTTCTTTAAGCTCTTTTCTTTCTTTCCTTAGCATTATCGTTTTCTTTACCGCGTACTTATACTATTATTATTATTATTATATATATACCGCCTTAAGTTATCTTCTGCCTTTTTATTATGCCCTTAACGTCGTATATCATTATTATTATTATCGCTATTATTATTAGCCTATAAGCTTATATATCTCGCATTATTATTATATCGATTTAGCTTACTAGCTTTAAGGAATAGCAGTAAGTTATATAAGGTTAATACTATATTATCCTTCTCTTAATAAAAGATAAGGGCAACTATTAGTTTATAAAAAGAGTTGCTATTAAGGTATAGTTTCTCTTATTTCTTATTAGTTCTTATACTATACTAATATTTCTTAGGACTTTAAAGTTATATTTATTTATCGCTTATCGGTCGATATCTTTATATAGGTTTTTACTAGTGCTTAGCTAAATTAGATTATCTTAAAGCTAGTATATCGGGAAGGGTACTTTTAAGCTATTATTATATAGTCTTAAGGCTAAGATATACCTTATCTTTATATATCTTATTAAAAGGGACGTAGTATAAATCTATTCGCCGCGTGCTGCTTCTTATTAAGGTATTAAGGTAGCGCTTATATATTATATATTTAGCCCGGATAAGGTATATATTATCGTATTATTAGCAATAAACTTATCTTACCTTAAGCGCATCGTTTACTTAGCGGTATAGCTAATATACTAATTAAGGTTAATAATAGTCTTAAGGTAATTAAGGTACTTAGTAATAATAAGCTAGATAATAAAGTTAAGTTTATTTATAAGCAGGCTTTAGTTTATTTTGCGTTATAGTATAAGATTTAAGAGAGGGGGGGGGAATTAGTCTTATCTTTCTTATATATATTATATATCTTAATGTTAAGAGATTTTGCGATTATAGCTATAGATATTAAAAATATTGCGTATTAGTTTATATAATTTATTTTACTATTATACTTATCGTACTGCTCTTTTAGTTTAAAAGTTAAGCTTATTTATAAAGATAAGATTCCGTAGCACTTAGTTTAAGGTAGTCTTTATAAAGGTATTTATAGGATTATCTTTACTCTTAATTTATTATATTTTCAATATCTCGTAGTATTTATATAATTCTTATAGTGCTACAATATTAATTTTAAGTCGCTTTTTATTAGTAGTGCTAAGTTTTATTAAGTACTTATAAAGAGAATATAAGTTTATATAAATAATAAAGGGTATATTAAAAAGGTTAAAAAAACGGATAATCTTTTAGATCGTAAAGTAAAGTATAAAGCTATAGTTAATACCTTATACTATGATATAAAGTTTGCTTATAAGTACGCTCCTTATAACTTATTTAAATTTTATTAATAACTAATATAAAATATTACTAAGAATAAAAAAAGAAGTTATAGTATAAAAAAGTTCGTTTCTTAAGATAATTAATATACTAAGTTATAATATAAGGTCTTTATTATCTACGAGTAATCTATTTATAAAAATAAATAATTATAATATATAAAGTAAAAGAGGGATAAAGCGAAGTCCGCGGGTATAATTATCGATTTACTATTAAAGTCGTATATTAAGGTATTTTATATCTTCGTCTTTTAAGTTTAATACTTAAACGGGAGATTATATAAGGCTTTTAGTTAATATATTAAAGCAATATACGTAGCTTAAGCACGTTAAGAAATATATTAATATTTAGTATTACTATCCGTTATAAATACTATAAATAGGTCTTTAGTTTATTCTTTTTCTTAAATAAGAATTGTACTAAACATAAGGGAAATATACG
Organism: Ophiocordyceps robertsii; assembly: GCA_027405785.1. NCBI lineage: Eukaryota > Fungi > Ascomycota > Sordariomycetes > Hypocreales > Ophiocordycipitaceae > Ophiocordyceps > Ophiocordyceps robertsii. The sequence goes on from JAPEBW010000129.1 coordinate 74,235, forward strand.
TGCTATTAAATTTAAGGGGTATGAATTTTATTAAGATTATCTTTAGTTTTATACGAAATTTAACTTTATATAGTATATCTTTCTTAAAGGACTAAAAAGAATATATTATAAAAGAAAGGGTATTATCGGTCTAAAGGCCGGTAATACTAAAAAAGTCGGGGCTATTAGTTATAAAAAGTAGGTAAAGGTTATAAAAAGAGAGTACTATATTAAGGTTTCTCTTATAGTATAAGAAATATATCTTTAACTAGTAAAGACTTAATTTTACTAAGCTATATAAAGGGCGATAAATATAAAGAATTATCTTAAGGGGGTAAAGAGGGACTAATTCTTAAGGGAGATATATAAGGATAGTCCTTATAAAGGTATTATTTTATTAAACGTATACCTATATAATATCTTAAAGTTCTTCTTTTATATAATATATTAACTAAAGTAAGGTACTAAGGGTAGGTAAAAGTCTTTAGCTTATATACTAAATAGTAGATAATTAAGTAAGGATTTTATCCTTACTATCGTTTACGTACTTTTATATAACTAATTAAGACTTTTAATAGAGTTTATTGTTTTTGCTTTTTATTTCTTATACTAATCGTATCTTAAATATTTATACGTTTTTATATTAAATAAGATTAAAAAAAAAAGAAAAAACGTTATATACCTTAAGATTTAATATCTTAGTTTAGTTTTATACTTCGAACGGTTTTCTAAGCGTAGTAATTATACCTTATATATAAAGTTATAATAAGAGTTTAAGTGCGTTTTTTTCTTTTTATATAAGGCATTATTCGTACTTAAAGGGGTCTTATAATAAGTAGAGTTATACTTTAAGCGTTAAAGGTTATTTTATATAAAATAGCTTAATATATATTGCTTAAAATACAGTTATACTACTTAGTAAGATTATAGTAATATTTTATCCGTTAATCGTATTAATAAGGAATAGTCCTTTTTATCTATACTTTTTACACTATATAAGTATAAAGCTTTATAAAGGAAGTAAGAGGACGTTTTTATATAAGCGGGGGCTATTATATATATTTAAGGCGCGGCTAATTATAGCTTTTATATAGATACGTTATACTATAGCTATAGCTTTTTAAATAGCCTTTACTTATATAGAGATTATAGGGGATATAAGAGAGTTAAAATTAATTTATAAGTACGCTCTAAAAAGAAGGAGAGTTAGTATAAGATTATTAAGACCGGCTATATTATTTAAAGATTTTACCGCTATTTATAGTCTCGTATAGATATTTACCCTAAGGAAAAGTTCGTAGTATAAAATATCGAAGGTACGTTAAAGTAGCTACTACGTATTTTCGACTTTATTAACTGCTTAATATACCTCTATAAGCATTTTTATATATATAATACTAAGGATATAGGCGTTAATACGGAATTTCTTTAAAGCGAAGTTTGTTCTTCGATTATATATAATATTATTAAGGGGTCCTTAATATATATATATTTAATATCGATATAGTATATTCTATATATCTTTTATAAAAAGGGAGGGAAAGAAGCTAGCTACTTAGAATATCATACTTTCGTTAATAATATATAAGGCTAGTTTTTTATAAAGGTATAGAATATTAATAATAACCTTATAATTAAAATTTATATCGTCTTTAATAAAGAATTTAAATCTTTGGGGAGCTTAGTTATTAAGTTAGCATTATCGGTAAAAGTATTATACTTTTTTAAGTAAGGAGTATAAGATATTTAAATATCTAGCATTCCGAAGGAGGTTATATAGTTAAGTTATACTTAAGTAGCTAAATCGTTAATAAAAGTAGCGAAGTTATAGTTCTAAAAAGTAAGTATACGCTTCCTTATAATTAATATTAAAAAAAGGGTATCCTTATTTATAAATAATAAGGATTATTATACCGTCTTATTATATAATAAGGTTATATATATTATTAAAGTATATACTAAGTCTATCTATATCCTTTAAATAGAACAAGAAAAGGGTTAAGGTATTAAGGATATAGTATATAATAAAGCTAAGGGGGTTTATAAAAAAGATAGTTTTAATTGCTATATATACACTAGTATTTCTGAATTTAATTATTATGCTTTTAAGGGTTTAGTTTACTTTTATAGCGTGAAGGTATTCTTATATATATGCTTTTACTTAAGCGCGGCTAACTATTAAGACTTATACTACCCTTATATCTTTAAGTTCTCCTTAATACGCCATAGTATATCTATTAATAAGGAGAAATTAAGAGGTAGGTTTATAAGTATTCTTTATATAGTAAATATCTTCGCCGGTTAAGCGGTAAAAGAATGCTATATTCGTTATATATATAGTAATTATCTCTCTTATTACTAAGTTAATATCGTACTCTTTATCGTTACTTTTATATATATCTTTAAGAATATTGTTTAAGGAGGGGAGGGCTTCTTCTTTATATGCGGTTAAGAAAGCGTTAAATTCTTTATTAAGTAGTTATTGTTAGTTAAGTTCTTAATATACTTATACGTATTAGCGCTTAGCTATTATTAATGCTAAAAAGGGATAATTTATTAACTAATATCCTCGCTTCTTTTAGATAAAGTATTTCCTATATATATAATATAAAAGGCAGAAGATTATCTTATAAGATATCTTAGCTATGTTTAAGGTCGTAATAGAGGATTATACTACTTAATTAAGGTTTTATTATTATCGTATCTCTTTTTAATTTAATACTATATTATTATACGGTTAGTAGTAACTAAAAGTATAGATCTTAGCTAGTTAATAAAAGCTTTATACGTTTTTTCTTAAAGAATTATTACGGTTTTTAGTTTTAGTACTTTATAGTATACCTATATAGTCGTAGTATATAGTTATACGTCTCCTTAATAGTCTTTCTTTAGTGCCTTTTAGATAAAGCGTAGTTTATTAATAAGGTCTTTAAAGGTCTTAAAGAGGCTCTTTTTAAGGTCTTTTTATCGTATTATTTAAAATATTATTAAGGTTTAATCCGCTTAATACTAAGAGTAGTTTATATAAGTATTAAAGTAGTTATTAAGCTTATAGTATATCTTATAAAACGTGCTATCTAGTTTAATATAGTAAAGGTAATAGTCCTAAGCACATTTAAAAAGGATATTAAGTAGTATTATATAAAATTAGTCTTTTATAATACTAATATAATAGTAATAACTAATAAATGTTTTTATTTTATTAGCTAAGATATTATACGGTTTTTTAAAATAGTTTTAGTTTATACGCTATTCCTTTTAAAAAGTAATAACCTTATTTAAAGTTACTAGTCCGTTTTTAATAGTCTAGATAAGTAGGAGTTTGTATAAGTCCGAGACTATTAAGGTAATTAATCTTTATTAGTATAGTTAGCTATTTAAGATAGTTATATTTATAGGTTCTTAGCTAAACTATATTAATACTAGCTATATAAAGGATCGTGCTTAAAGTCTTAAAGTATTATTCTTAAAATACGTAGATATAGGTACTTTAGGTTAATATTAATATTGCGGTCTAACTAAGTTTAAATAGAGTAGCTTATTTTATTAGATTAACTATATAAGCTTTTAAGATATTGATTTATTTCTTAGTAATATAGTTCCGCGGTCTTTAATAAGGTAAATTAGTTCCCGGCTAAAAGTATAGTAAATCTATAAGAATTGAAAGGTCTTTAAGTCGGCGAGCTTAAAGTAAATAAGATTAATAAGGCTTTGCCTTTTTATACTAAATTACACGGTATTATATATAATACGTATAACGTATATAGTAAGTTCGGTATTAAAGGGACCGGTTATTATATTAAGGATAGTATCTTAATATACCGGGCTTATTACTTTCTTTTAGACTTATTGTAGAATTTTACTATATAAAGTTATCTTATTATATAATACGAGATCGTTATCTACGATATCCGGTTAAAGGAGGGATCTATATACTAAGGAAGCGGGGGATCCGGGGGATAGGTTATTATCTTATAATACTATCTTTTTATTAGTAAAGGGGGGTATATTCTTAACGTTATTAATAAGGTTTATCTTTTCTCTTAAGTTTAGCGCTATACGACCTAAAAGAGGACTTAGTATATTAAGTAGTTACTATTACTTTTACTACCTTTTATCTCTTTACTCTTACTTATTTATAATTATCGCTAAGGGTTTAGTATATTTACGAATTAGTATTAAATAGATAATCTTCGAGTAAATATATATATACTAAGTAAACAAAGAACCTATTAGTTATATTTTACGTTATCCCTTTTAAAGAAAAAGGAACGAATACCCTTATATATATATATAAATAGCCCCTTATTATAAGCCCGTTAATAATATAACACTTTATATATATTATTGCTCCTTTATAAGTATTATAGGTCTTAGTATAATATAATACTCCGTACGTGTTATTGCTCCTTTATAGGTATTGTAGGTCTTAGTATAATATAACACTTCGTACGTGTTATTACTCTTTTAATAAAAAGAAAGACTATTTAAAGAATAAGCTAAGTACTTAGATTTTACTATATTAAGAGATATAAAAGACTTTTTAAGTCTAAATATATAAATTAACTTAGAAAGAAAAGAGCTATATATATCCTAAGAAAAATATACTTTAAATAAAATATTAAAGTTTAATAAAGAAGCTATAAGAACTTTAAATACGCTTGCTATAGTACAATTTAAGCTAGTAAAAGCTAAGGAATTACTCTTAAAAAAGGTAATATTATAATTTTAAAAGGAAATAAGATCCTTATTATATCTAGCCTTATTTATAAGACCGTACATTCCTTATTTAGTTATATCTTATGCGAGATTTGCTGCTATACTAGATAATACGTATATAAAAGCTTTAAATACGATTTAAAAATGTTTAAATAAATACCTTAGCTTTAAGATTAAATATACGTATAATATCCCTTTAAACCTTTTATATATAAAAGATTATACTAATACTACTTAGACCTTAGATTTAACAGACGCTTACTTAGTCTTAATGTACTGTTTTTATATATATAACAACGTTATAAGTGAAGCTTGTTTTAAATAAAAATTAGTTGCTCTCTCTATGTATAAAGTAAAATATATAGGCCTTAGGGAGGCTACTAAAAAAGCTATTGATTTAAATAGTCTTTTTACTGCAATTACTAAGGATTAATTTATAAAGATCTTTAATTGTATTCCTCCTATTTTAATAGATAATACTACTACTATTAAATTAGTAGAAAATCTATAAATCTATAGGCGTACTAAAAGATACGTGCTATATATTACTATACGAGAATAAATATAAGAAATAAAGAAATATAGGTTTTTTACGTTAAATTAAAACATAATATAGCTAATATCTTTACTAAGAAATTAAGTCTTACTTTAATAAATAAGTTTAAGACTAGATTATTCTTCGTATAAAAGTCTTATAGATAAAAGGAGTTTTTAATTTTTTTTTTGCTTTTTATACTTTTCCTCTTACTAGGTTTTTTCTATTTTAAAAAAAGGTTTCCTAAATAAGATTAAAAAGAACTAGGTTTGAAGATTATTTATAATTTTTATTAAAGACTAAGTTTGCCTACTAAGCATTCTTAAATAATAAAACTATAGATTTTCTTCTTTTATAAAGTTTTTTCTATTAGTATATACCTTAAAATGTTTTTTCTTAAAAGAAAGGTTTTTTATATATTTTAAGTATAAAAAAGGTTTTCTTATATAATTCAAAGACTTTACCTTATATATATACTACCTTCATAAATTAGTAAAGAGTATATAAATCTACCTTTTAAAGAAGGCTATAAAAGAGTGATTTCCACTATTTTAATAAATTAGCTATTTAATTCTTACCTTATTAGCTAAGCATAAAAGGGTGTATAAATTCTACAAAAAAACCCTTATTAAATAGCCTAGCTTTAGCTCGTTATTTTGAAAATCCCTATATTTTTATACGACGTCTATAGCGTTATATACGGAACTAAGGAGGTTATAGTAGCTAGATAAAACAAAGATCTACTTAAACTTAAACTAACCTTAGCTAACTTTAAACACGAATTGCCACATTTAGAAGGGACATATAGCTACGGGGTAAAATACTTTAAATTCAAAATTCTTTAGGCTTTAAGACTATTAAAAGGCCGGTCCGGATATATCACTCCGTTCCTTTATATTTGTCTATAAAAGGCGAATCTCATACTACTTTATAGCTAGAGATTTAAAAAGCACTTCCGCACTAAATTCTTTATTAATTAATTCTAGCTTAATCCTGCCTTATATAATATCGACCTTTTTATTACGTGCTATTACGTAATCTTTAGATTTCCCTATAATTTTACTACTACATTAACCTTTAATAGTGTATAAGTAAAAAAAAGAAAAAAGGGTAAAGGACTTTTTATAAAGTAAGCCGAAAAATATAAAAAGAATGCTATTATAAAACGTATAGTTTATTATATAAGGAAAAGCTTTTAAGGAATTTTTCACTGCTTTATATAGCCTTATAAAATACGGTTATAAAACTTAAGGTATAAAGGAAAAAAAAGGGAATTTATAAACTAAATTTAATAAGATATTAGAAAAATTCTAAAGAAAATGCTTTTAATAAGTAAAATAACATAGAAAAAATAAAAAGACTTTTTTAGAATTTTAGAATTACGAAATAGTTAGGAAAATACTTTAGCAAGGGTTAAAGTAACTTTAACTTAAAGGGAAGCTAGGCTTATAACTATTAAAAAAGTAAATTAAACGTAGTATAAAGTATATAAGTAGCTATAAATAAAAGAATTACGAAAGTATAAAAAGTATATAAAAAAGTAAAAAAATAGCTAAGATACATATATATAAGGTTAATAATCTATTAAAGTAAAAAGAAGACTAATATTATAAAATCTAAATAGCTACGCTTAGACTCCTTACTTTACTTATAAGGAGCTTTACGGAACCCCGCGATAAGAACGCCCGGAGTACGTACTATAAAGGCTCGCTTAAGAAGATATAATAGATATTACTAGTCGGACCTTAATAAGGTTTCCAAGATATAACTATAAAGGCTTAAGAGCCTATCTAACTATAGTTTATAATATTTCTAACTATAAAAGATACTATAAAAACTACTAAGCGGATTCCGTTAGTATCTTTAAAGGATATTTAAGGATTTCCGCGGGATATCTTAACTATAGTTTAACCTATTTTTAATTATAGAAATACCTTTAAAGATATAAAAAAGACTTTACCTCGATTTTTAAGCGATATTTTAAGATATTTAAGGGATTTTCTTAATTATAGTTTATAGTATTTTTAACCGGGCTTATACTTAGTTTATTAAGTAATTTTATAAGGATATTTATAGTTTATTTATATATCAATAATAAATAAAAGAATAGTAAAGTTAAAGATCTTTAAAATTAGCTTAAAGAACGAAGTATAAAGTAGCTAGCTATACTTTAAAGAAAGGAATTACTATTTATACTTATATATATCTTTATTTCTACTTACGCCTTATTTTAAAAATATATACTAATACTAGCCCGCCCTGCTTATTTATACCGCCTATATATAGTAAGTACCTATACCTTTTAAATGCCTGCGGCCGCCCGCGCTTATATACGTAGCCTATATATATAGCCTATACGCAGCGCTCTTAGCTATAGCTTAATTCGCTTAAAAAACGTATCTTTAAAGCTCTCGTAAGATACGCGTATAACGCGGCCCGTTAATTAATCCGGCGCCCTTAATACCCTTAACGCCGCTTAAGGGTCTTATATATACGCGGGCGAGGGTCTTATATGTGCGCGGGCGAGGGTCTTATTTATGCGCGGGCGAGGGTCTTATATATACGCGGGCGAGGGTCTTATATATATGCAGGCGAGGGTCTTTAGTAAGAGCTTTAAAGGTGCAATGTGTATATATAGGCGGGCGAGTGCGTGTATAGGCTGCGTGTGTAAGCGCGCGCGGGCGCGCGGGCGCGCGGGCATTTAAAAGGTATAGGTACTTACTATACGCGGGCGATATAAATAGGCGGGGCGGGCTAGCGTTAGTACGTATCTTTAAAATAAGGCGTAAGTATAAATAGAGAAATATATAAGTATAAATAGTAATACTTTTAAAGAAAAGATAAGCTTTTTACTATTTTTAAACCCTTATATACGTTTATATACGGTAATTAGTCCGTTATACCGGCTTAACTAGCGGTAATTAGTTTATAGTACCGGCCCCGACTAGCGGTAATTAGTTTATAGTACCGGCCTTAACTAGCGGTAATTAGTCCGCGCCTTATCCTTTTATCTTTATACTATAAGGCGTAGTAACTAAGGCCTCTTTTTATAGATAATTCTTAAGCTAAAAGTAACTTACGTAAATATAGAAAAAGCTTTTTATTTAGCAATTAAGGAGTAAATAAGTATAGAAGAGAGCAGGCTTATAGCTACGAGTAAGGGGATTATAAAGATATAAAGAGTGTGCGAAAAGGTAAAGAAATAGGTAAGATATGTATATATGGTTGATAATCTATTTAAGGTAAAGGGGGGACTAAGGCTTCCTTATATAGACAATTCCTAAGCTATAAGTGACTTAAGTGATTTGGAAAAGAGCCCCCTATCTAGCGCAGTTATGCATAGTGGGCTAATAGCTATTGTTAGGTCAATATTGTATTTATAAGCCTAGGGATTAATCCCGCAAGGAATACGAGGTGGCGTAGCGACTTAGCACGGATTATGCATGAAGTCTCCACACACACCTCTTCCTAATCTGCTTATATCTTGCTTATGTGTGGGTGGAATAATAGAAAGAAATATGTATAGTATGCAGAAGAGTATAGCGGATTTAATGTATATTTCAGCGTATTTATGTTATGTGTTATTTATGCTGTATTTAGCTTATAGGATGCGGGAGAGTATATTTTACTCCCTTATAGCCTCCCTTAAAGGGTACTTATAGTATATAAGTGCGCTTAAAACATACTAACTAAAGTGGAGTAAAAAACCTTTAAATAAGGAAGAATTCTTTCGTTTATAGCTTAAGAAAACCTATTTTATAAGAAAAAACTTAAAGCTTTTAATTCTTTCTTAAAGGGAAAAACTTATTATATAATTTTAAGTAAAACCTCTTTATTTTATTATATAAGGAAAACCTTTATATAGGTGAAAAACCTTAGGTTATATAGAGGAAAGCTAAAGAAAGCAAGAAATAGCTAAAAACCTCTATTATAGGAATTTATATTATAACCTCTTTAATTCTTAGTAAACTTCGGAATTTATCGAATAGTGTAAAACCTAATCCCTTAGTAAATATATCTGCTATATTATCTTTAGATTTTATATAATAAACCTCTATTTCTTTTTCTTAAATACTATTACGCGTAAAGTTATATACTAAGCCTATATGTTTTCTTAGCTTATATAATTTAGGATTCTTTGCTATTTTTAAAGCTGATTAAGTATTTAAAAAAATTATAGGGACTTTACTTTTAGGTATATTTATAAACATTCCTTCCACTATAGTATTAAAAGAGCTATATAAATATAAAGCTTCTTTATTAGCCTCCTTAAGGCCTATATATTCGGCCTCGCATATAAAGAGTGCTATAGATTTTTGTTTTTAGCAAGCCTAGCTTATAAGGTTATTATTTATAAAGAAACAGTATCTAGAGGCCGACCTACGGTCTATAAGATTACTAGCCCAATCAGCATTAGTATAGGCTTTGAAAAATAACATATTAAATGCTATATTATAGTTATAGTATATGCCTAAGCTAGGATATTTATTTAAATATTTTTAGATCGTATCTAGTGCTTTAAAATATGGCATTTCTAGGTTAGAAGCAAATCTAGCATATAATATTACTGCGTATAATATATCTAGCCTTACAAACAATACGAAAAATAATAGTAAGCTTATTTGCATTTAATATAATAGGATGTTTTCTTTTATAGCTATATAGTCTTTTATTTTATTTAATTTAACTCCCTTTATAGCAGGGGTTTTTAAGGTTCTAATATTTTGTTTATTAAATTCCTTTATCTTATTAAGGGTATATTTGTCTAGAATATATATATATCCTTTTTCGCTCTGTTTATAGTTCTAGTTATTCCTAAGAAGTCTTTTACTTCGCTTAAAGATTGAATCTTTAAGACCTTGCTTATTTTATTAATTATATAAGTTATAGAATCCTCTATAGGCCTAAAGAACAGAAGATCGTCTACGTAAACTAATATAGT
>JAPEBW010000130.1:0-84222 GCA_027405785.1 Ophiocordyceps robertsii
TTCTTACTATAAGAGGTTTTTTAGCTTTCTTAGTACTTTTTAAGCTTTTCTTTTATAATAAATACTTTTTCCTTATATATTAAAGGTTTTTTCTATTTTAATAATACTTTTTTCTTTACTATAAAAGGTTGTTTATACTATATATATATATATATATATAAATAGTTTTCCTTTACTATAAAAGGTTTTTTACTATTTATATAACTATAACTATAGTCTTTTCCTTTTATATTAAAGGTTTTATTATAGATAGGTCTTCTTTTTTTATATATATAAGAGGGTTTTCTTATATAAATAATTTTCCCTTTTTATTAAGGTTTTATAAAATAATAATAAGGTTTTCTATTTTTAAAGGCTTTCCTATTATATAAAAAAGCTATATTATAATATACATATTCTATTATATCTTACTAAAATAAATAAGGCTATTTTTAATTTAGAATAAAAGATATAAAGATACAACTTTTAAGAGAGGCAGTAAAGGAGTAAAATCCTAATACTTACTTATCTTAATAGTGGATAAATATCTTGCTAAATTTTATAATATACCCTGGCTAATATAATATATAGGCAATATATTACTAGAATTTCATAGCTTCTTATATGCTAATAGAAGACGAATATAAACTTAGTACTAGTTAAAGATAAGTAGAAAAGTCTACTTTGCAGCCAGGAGAGGAATAATAATAATCCGGCGGACCGGAATAACTATAATACGCCGGAACGGCATAATAATAATCCGGCTAACACCTTTCTACGCTTATAAAAGACTCTCTTTTCCTCTCTTCTTTTTAGCTAGAACTTAGACCTTAAAGTAATTTAAATTCGCTCTTCTCGCTACCCTTTTCCTTCTTATACCTTAATGCCTCCTCCGTTTTATACTTTTAGTATTAGCGGTAGAACTTAACGCTTTATCGCGCTATAACTAAGATAAGCTAAAGGGGGTATTTAATAAAGAGGAGATAAAACGCGTAGTTTAAATAATCTTAAAAAGCGTATAGCTAATAAGACGTTAAGTCCTTTTAAGCGGTAAGTATATAAACTTCTTATAAAGATTAGTATAAAAAAAGCGTATAGTCGCGATAATATAAGTAAAGAAGAAGAATATAAAGTTAATCGCTTATATAAATAAGGCGGATAACCTTATACTTTAAGCTAAAAGTAAGGTAAATAAAGACGGAGTTAAGTTAAAAGTTAACTTAAACTTAAGCTAAGATATACTTAAGGAATAGGTATAACTAGCCTACGTATTTAATAAGTAAGAAATATAAAAGCGATAAAAAGTAATATTACGAAAGGATAAAGAGTATTAAGTAGTATTTAAAGTAATATAAGATAGCGACTAGTCGCTTGCTTTAAAATAGTAATTAAAGGTTTAAGTAAGTAAGTATATAAATAATATAAAAAGGCGCTTTTACTTTAAAGACCGCCTTTAAGTATTAAGTAAGGCTAAATACCTTAAGGAGGGGGAGGATAAAAAGCTAAATAAGGTTTAAGTATTAATCGCTTAGCGAATATATAACTTAATAGTAGTAAGATATTTAAGGTATAAAGGGATACTTATAATATTAGCTTAAGAGTTTTTTTTAGCTAGGCTAGTTATTAATAGTACGCTAGCTTATCGCAAACTATAAACTATATATATAAAAATAGTACTAATAGTATAGGCTAGCTAAGTGCGGGGAATACGCTAAGTAAAAAGCCCCCCTTTTAGTCCCGACTTAATAAGTAGTTAATAAGCCCCCGTAATTAAAACTAAAAGATTTTTTTTATAAGCTTTAATCTTATAATAAAGTAAGTAGCTAAGCAATACTATAACTTATCGTACTATTTACTATCTTTACTACTTAATTAATAGTATCGCAAGACTATCTCCTTATAATTTTTAAAGCTTCTTTTTTTTAATTACTTAATAAAGATAGTATTAGTAAAAGGATCGCAAAGCGGTGCTAAACTAGCGCGGCGAAGCTAATATAACCTTAATTAAGGCTTATAAGTATAAGAGATTTATTTAGATAACGAATTTAACTAAATACCCTTTATGCTTAAGATAATAAAAGTGCCGTTAAGAAGATTCTTATTAATAAGTACTTAGTCCCCGCTACTTTAAGAAAGATAAAAGGCCTTTTAAGCTTATATTAAGGAATTAAAAGAGACTTAATAGTTATAAAAGCTTATTATATAGCTTAAAGAGGAAATATAAGAAAAAGAAGGTTTACTCCTTAATTAATCGAAAAGACGTTATTAGTCGGACTCTCCCGATTAAACAGCTAGTTAAGGTAGCGCAGTAAAGCTTAAAAATATTACCTAGTTAGCTTAACTAACTAATTCTTAAAAACGACTTAACTAGCTTTATAACTTAAAGAATACGTTTAAAGCTATACTTTAATAATTCTGCTAAGATAACGTTAAAATCCTATTTATAGTAGATTATATATATACTTACTATAAAGCGAGATAGCGCTAATACCTTATAGAATAGCCGCCGATTAATTAAAAAGAATATAGCGTAAGCTAGATTTATTCTAAAGAATAGATACTTATACTTATTAAGGATATAGTAAATAAAAAGATACTCTTAGCGATATAGCTAAAAAACGCTTAGTAGTAAGATATATAGTCTTTATTAAAGTTTAGCCTTTACCTTAACTTTATTAAACGATATTTCGAGCGGCTATTAAAGTAAATATAGTTATTAAGGTTTTTCGCTAAGTTATAATTAAAGCTTTAAGAGTAACTTAACCTTTATTTAATACCTATTTATAAGTATAGTAAAGAAGAACTAGTTTAAGTATCTTAACGCTATTAAGACGCTATAAATAGTAAGAAATGCTGTTTAAGCATAAGCTTAAAATTAAGATAGCGCGGAATAAGTTTAAGATCCTTTAACTAAGGAAATTCTTACTATAAAAGAGGCTATAGTAAATAGTTAGTTAGAAGGTTCTCGCTATTAAGGTATTACTAATACCTTAACGATAATAAAGGAAGACTTACGTTTAGATACCTTTTAATATAGCCGCGGCTAAGGTTATAAAAGAAGGTAAGGCTAAAGCTAAGGCTTATTTTAAAATTAAAAGGTTATTTATTTTAAATATAATAAGCTAGGTTACTATATAAATAGGTATACCTTAACTTTAACTATAAATACCTTAATAAATACCTTATATATTAAAACCGTTTTATAAGAAAACGCCTTAAGGCTAGAGTAAATACCTCTCCTCCGGCTACGTTAATACCTTAAAAGGAGCTATTATAAACTCTTATAGTACTATTAAAGCAAAACCCTATTAATATAAAAGTATACTTAAATACTTATAGTATAGTAGACTTAGTAAACGTATATTTCGTATACTAATAAGGCTTATTATAAGTCTTATTATCGTATTTTAAGCTTTTAAGACTAAGTAATAATTAAGTAAATAACTATAGGGTTTAAGAGGTTTTAATAAGAATTACTAATATAAAAGGCATTAAAAAGATAATTACTTAGTACTATATTAGTACTAATACGTTAACGCCGAATAACTATATACTAATCTTATAGTTAACTATAGTAATTACGGATAAGAAAATCTATATTATTTTATAAAAGAAGTAATAGTAGTTTACGCACTAAATCGTTAGCGGTACCTTATAAAGTCTATAAAAAGTCGTAAGGGATTGCCGGAATAAGGCCTAGGTCTATATAATTATTATTAACTTAAAGCTAATTCCGTTATTAGATAAGGATAACGAGAAAGGAATTCTAAAAACAAATAAACTAAAATACTACTAACTTTATACTAATTTAAAGATATATTCTTAGTAAATAAGTTTAACTTATTACTAGTTAAAAAAGAAATAAATCACGTAATTAACTTAACTTTTAGTATAAAACTACCTTTTAGACCGATTTACCCTTTATCCTATAATAAATAATAAGTATTAAAAGACTAAATTAGTAACTTTATAAAACGCGGCATTATCTAAGAGTTATAAAGCTTAATAAGCGTACTAATCTTTTTTATTTTAAAGAAAGATAGTAGCCTTTATCTTTATATAGACTACTAAGGACTTAACCGCGTTATATAGAAAAATCGGTACCCTTTACTTCTTATTTTAAAGATCTTTAACTATTATTATAAAGCTAAATTCTTTTTTAAGATTAATATTTAAAACATATACTAGCGTATTTATATAAAAGAAAGCAATAAAGAAAAGATAGCGTTTTAATTACGCTATAAACACTTTAAATACTTTATTATACTATTTAGCCTAACGAACGCTTTAGCTACTTTTTAAAGCTATATAAATTAAGCGTTAAAAGGCCTTCTTAATATTATTTATATAGTATATCTTAATAATATCCTTATTATCTTATAAATAAAAAAGGAATATACTAAATACCTTTAATAAGTTATAAAAAGGCTATGCGTAGTGTAAATATTTATAAAGCTATTTAAATATAAATTTTATTAGCAACTACTTACGTTTCTAAGTTTTATTTTTTAAATTAATAAGGTATTAATAAATCTTAAATAAGTAAAAGCAATTACTAAATAGCTAGTACTTAATACTTATTAAGATATTTAAGTCTTCCTTAAGTTTTATAATTACAACTATTATTTTATTTACGGCGACTTTTATATAATAGCACTTTTTATTATACTATTAAAAGGTAGTAATAATAATTAAAAGCTAAAGAGAGTAAACTTAAATATAACTAAATTTCTAGCGTTTTAGTCGTTAAAAGACGTATTTATTAATATACCCTAACTTTAATACTATAACTTAAAGAGGCAAACTTAAATTAAAACCGATATATTATAATATATAATAGTAAGCATTTTATCTTAGCTTAATAATAAGGGTCGCTACTATTAAATTATATTTTAGTTAAAAAGGTTTATTAAAGCTAAGTTAAACTATAAAGTTCCGAACTAAGAACTATTTACTATTATAAAGCTATTTAAATACTAGCAATACTATGTTAAAGAAGCCGCATAATAAGTAAAAATCTTATCTGATTATTTTAACTTTTAAAAGTTTATACGCTAAACCTCCTTTAATTAAAGATAAACACGATAGTATATATACTTAGCATTATTCGACTTTATAATAAAGTATAAAGTAAGAAAGTTAAACTTAGCTAACGTACTATTAAGAATACTTAGATAAAAAAGGAAGAAGCCCCTATTTATAAAGTTATTACTAAAGCTTTAATTAAAGCTAATACTAATAAATTATATAACAACTAATAATCTATTAATAAATAATAAGAAGTCTTTATAAGTTAAAAAAAGCTTAACCTTAAGACAGTATAAGCGTAGCCAGTTGCTTTTATATAAGGGAAATATATAAGCTTTTATATAGCAAACTACTACTAACTTAAAAGCAGACTTTAAGTAATTAGCTATATAAGCTAAAAAAAAGAGCTAGTTATAAATAGCTACTCTTAAGGAAGACTATAAAGAATATAGCTTATAGCCCCTTAGTATATACTATAAAAGTTCTTAATATTTTACTAAAATTGCTAAAACTTACTTAAAGCGAAGATATAGTAATTGCTTAATAAAAAGCGACTTAAGACTTTTTAAAAAAGAAGTATCTTTAGTTATTACGACTAAATAGATTATTGCTATAAAGGTAACGAGTTATAATACCTTTTAATACTACTTTATAGTAAGAGTTAATATAACTTTACTATAATAACTTATTAATAAGATACTTTAAAAGCTAATAAATAGGTAAATAACTATTAAGAATCTTTTACTAAGAGAATATACTAAGGAATATTAATTAATATATTTAAGAATACTTAGTATATTAAAGCGCTATATTAAGGAGGTATTGCCCTTATAGTGCTATATAATTATTACTATGCTTTATATAACTATAAGAAGAACTATTAATAAACTTTACTATAAGTTTACTAAAAGTATAATATAAAGGATAGGAAGTTAATGCAATATTAATAATTATAGACTAATATACTAAGTACTGCTTCTTTTTTATATTTTAAGATAATAAACGCGATTAAGCTAATAAAGGCATTCTATTATAATATTAAGTTAGTATATAGGCTATTAAAAAGCATAGGTATAAATAAAGAATTACTATTTACTAATAAGTTTTAGTTAAACCTATATTTCTTTTTATAAGTAAGATATAGGTTATTAATAGCGTTTTACTATTAAATTAATAAATAAACGCAACGTATAAATTAAGCAATATACTACGACTTAAGATACTTTATAAATTTAAAATAAATAAACTAAGCGTCCTTTCTTTAAGTAGTATAATATATATATAATAACGTAATTAATACTATTATTAAGCTATCCCTTAATAAGGCCCTTTTTAGCTATAAACTAAACTTTTATATTAACGTTAAGGATAATATTACGAAAAGAGAGGTACTTAAAGGAAAAGTAAGAATTAATAAGCTAAAAGCATTATAATAACGACTTAAAGAATACTAATAAAAAGCTATAAAAGCATAAGCAAAGTACTATAACTTTAAGCACTAACTACTTTTACTTAAAGTTAATAACCTTATTATGCTCTTTAAAAAGAATTTACGCTTTAAGGATAAGAAAAGAAAGCTATATCCTAAGTATATTTAATCGTTTTAAGTACTATAAGCTATTAAGAAGTAAGCTTATCGTTTAGCTCTTTTAAATAAGTACTTATATATATATAATATATTTTATATTAGCTTATTAAAACCTTAAAAAAAAGGCTAAGCGATTAAAGAGGCGCTAAACTATTAATAATACTTAACATTTAAAATAAAGAAGGCGAATAAGAAGTTTAAAAAGTGCTAAATAAAAAACGTATTAAAAGCAATACCCTTTTCTTAGTTAAGTAAAAAGGATAGCTAGTAAAGTAAAACTAATAAGTTAATGCTAAGGATATAGTTAATAGCTAAGCACTTATTAGCAAATACTTTACAAACCTTATTAAGAAAAAGAAAAAACGCAAAACTAAGTAAAGGCTAAGACGCTAAAGGTATAAGAATAACTTACTTATTAAGTTACGACTTCTTATTAACTTAGTACCGATTTGCTATTAATTAACTATATCCTTAATTAAAGTAACTATTTAAAAAAATTTAAAATATAAAACGGGAAAGAAAAATAAGTAAGAGTAAATAACTAAAGAAAATATAAACTTAGCTAAGTCCTTTTTAAAACAATAATAATAAAAGGAAAAAACTATAAGCTAAGCTAATACTACCTTATATTATTAATAAAAGAGAGATAAAAGAAGAATAAAAAAAAGATAAACTTAAACTATCTTTCACCTATATTAACGCTTTATTAGTATCGCGGGAACTGATTAAATAGTCCCTTTATTTATATCGGTTAAAGAAGGAAACGTTAATATCCCCCTCTCCTTTATTAGTTATATCTTAATTAATATAGCACTTACTTCCGCCTTTATAATAATTAACGCGTATTATTAAGATATATAGCCTATATTACTTATAAGTAGCCTAAGTTTTAACTATACTTCTTAAGTATAGTACTTTAAACTAGCTATATTAATATTAAAAGGCGGCGCTAAGGTTAACCGAGTAAGTAGCTCGCGCCGCTTATTAATAAGTATATAATAGTCGCTATATTAAGACTAAGAGATCGTTAGCTAAATGCTAGTATATTAATTATATATTAATTACTATTATATCCTTCTTAGTACTTATAATACCGTTCTCCTTTTAATAAGTTATCTTAGCGATATTAAATACCTTATAAAGATATTAAGCTATTATAATAGGATAGCGGCTATTACGGAACGTGAGATATAAGCGCTCCGGCCACTTATATGTTAGTATGTAAGATATAAGCATATAGACGATAATTAGCGTCCTGACCCTTAACTAAGGCCGGGGCGAGACCTTTTAGCAGTGCGGTATTATCGCACTGTTTCTCTATAGCAGCGGCGAGCCTCCTTACTAAATATAAAGGCGTTATTATTATTATTATTATTTTTAAAGTTAGTATTATTAATATTAAGTATATTAAGCTCTTAAATATAATTAAGCATAGCGACTATATTAGCATAGTTACTAGCTATAAGTATAGCCGCCTATATAACGATTAGCTAATAAAGAGCGATGATAAATTTAATTAATAATTATAGTTAATTAATAATATACTTAATCGTAAGTAGCTATATATTACTAGTATTACTTATACCTTATAAAGGTAAAACTAAAATAAAATATACTTAATCTTTATAACTTTAATAAGCTTTAGCTTAAATATCTTATAAGCTATAATAATAATACGGAAATAATATATATATTAAAGTTTAGTAAGTATTATACTACTAATATAGATAGTATAAGCTTTAGCCTTAAACTATATACGTTTTGCTTATAAAACGAGAAGGATATTAGCTTTACTATTACTTATATTAATTTAAGTCTTATTATTATTATTACTATTACTATCGCTTATTATATTAAGCTACTCTTTCTTAAAAGAAGGTATAATAAGCAGAGCGTTATAATTAAGTATTACTAATATCTTAAAGCTTAATTAATCTTGTTATTACTACTTTAAAAGAGTAGTATTATTATTAGTACTATTAGTACTAAGAATAAAAGACTTACCTTATACTTATTAATTATTAATAAGCGTAATAATTACTATATTCTTAAGGATAAGCGTAAAGTTAAGTATAGGCACCTTTTTAAAAGGTGCTCCTTTATTATAAGGTAGTAGCGAGCTAAGCGTCTCCTTAGCCTAACCTCTTTTAATACTAATACCGGCCTTTTTAACTAAAGGAGAATTAAAGACTTAAGGAGAACCTTAATCGCGATTATAATGCTTTAAGGGTAAACCCCTTAAGAGTTAATACTATATTTAATATAGGAAATTAGCGCGCTTATTAGTTAAGCGTAGCTTTAAAGTAAAAGGTATATTAGTAATAATAAAGAGGTATAAAATATATATTAAATAAGGAGCGAAAGGGTATAGAAAACCTAATAGTAAAATAATTATAAAAAAGTTAAAAAAGGGAAGAAAAATAAAAAGTGCGGGGATAAGTATAATAAACTTTTAATTAATATATTACTACTAATATATAAGCGTAATACTTATAATTGCTTAAAGGCAATTAATATTACTATAACTTTATATATCCCCCCGCGTATTTAATACTATATTAAATTATATATAACTACTAAGCGTATTTACTACTTTATTTTATTTATATATACTTACGTAATAATACTAATTAAGGATATAACTATTACCTTTTATTATTAAAGCTTTTATAAATAGTATACTTAATATACTTTTAATTATAGAGCTAAGGGCGTTTATTATAAAAAGGGTATAAATATAAAAATAGTATTAATAGTATAGGCTAACTAAGTATAAGAAATATATTAAGTAAGAAGCCTTGCTTTTAGTCTTAACTTAATACGTAGTTAATAAGCCCTTGCAATTAAAGCTAAGAGACTCTTTTTTTTATAAGCTTTAGTCTTATAATAAAATAAGTAGCTAAGTAATACTATAACTATTAAATAAACAATCTTTAAGTAAATATATATATACTAAGTAAATAAAGAACCTATTAATTAAATTTTGCGTTATCCCTCCTAAGAAAAGGGGAACGAACACTTTTATATATATATATATATAAATAGCCCCTTATTATAAGCCCCTAAATAATATAATACTTCGTACGTATTATTATTCCTTTATAAGTATTATAAGTCTTAGTATAATATAACACTTTATACGTATTATTGCTCCTTTATAAGTATTATAGGTTGTAGTATAATATAATACTTTATACGTATTATTACTCTTTTAATACTTATACTTTTTCTTTTTATTCTTAAGGAAAAGTATTTAAGAGTGTTTATTATTATTTCCTTATATAGTATGTTTTTAAATAAGTAAAAGGTTCTTTTCTTTACTATTACTTCGTGCTTTTACGATTTACTTAAGTAAGAGTTTATACCTTATGCTTTTATAATATGCTTAAATAAGGGATAAGTAAGAGTTTTATACTTTATGCTTTTACTATATACTTAAGTAGGAATTTATTATTTCGTTCTTTAGTATTATTTCTTATTATATAAAGAAATTTTCTTTTTTAGCGGTATATAGTATACTTTAATATAGGTATAAATTCCCCTTTATAGTCTTTCTTTAAGCTCTTTTCTTTCTTTCCTTAGTATTATCGTTTTCTTCGCCGCGTACTTATATTATTATTATTATTATTATATATATACTGCCTTAAGTCTTCTTTTACCTTATTATTCTGCCCTTAATATTATATATCTTTATTATTATCGTTATTATTATCGCTCGCTTATAAGCCTATATACTTAGCGTTATTATTATTATATTAATTTAGCTTACTAGCCTTAAGGTATAGCAATAAGCTATATAAGGTTAGTATTATATCGTCCTTCTCTTAATAAAGAATAAGGGCAATCGCTAGTTTATAAAGAAAGTCGCTATTAACGTATAGTTTCTTTTATTTCCTTTATTAGTTCTTATACTATACTAACGTTTCTTAAGACTCCGAAGTTATATTTATTCGCCGCTTATCGGTCGATATTACTATATAAGTCCTTATTAGTACTTAGCTTAATCGGATTATTTTTAAGCTAGTATAGCGGGAAGGATATTTTCGCGCTATTATTATATAGTCTTAAAGCTAAGATATAGCTTATCTTTACTTAGCTTATTAAGGAGCGCGTAGTATATATCTATTTTTTATATACTATTACTTATTAAGGTATTAAAGTAATGCTTATATATCTTATATTTAAGCTAAACGGGGTATATATTATTATATTATAGGTAATAAGCTTATTATACCCTTAGTATATTATTTACTTAGTAGTATAGTTAATATACCGATTAAAGTTAATAATAACCTTAAGGTAATTAAGGTGCTTAGTAATAATAAGCTAGATAATAAGGTTTAGTTTATTAGTAAGTAAGCTTTAGTTCGTCTTATATTATAGTATAAGATTTAAGAGGGGGGGAGGGATTAGTCTTATTTTTTATAAGAATAGTACTAATAGCATAGGCTAACTAAGTGCGGGGAATGCGCTAGGTAAGAAGCCCTGCTTTTAGTCCCGACTTAATAGGTAGTCGACAGGCCCCCGCGACTAAAGCTAGGAGACTCTCCCTTCTACAAGCTTTAGTCTTATAATAAAGTAAGCAGCTAAGCAATACCATAGCCTATCGTACTATCCACTATCTTTACTACTTAATTAGTAGTACTGCGAGACTATCTCCTTATAATTTTTAAAGCTTCCTTTTTAAATTACTTAGTAAAGATAGTATTAGTAAAGGGATCGCGAAGCGGTGCCGAACCGGCGCGGCGAAGCTAACGTAACCCTAACTAAGGCTTATAAGTATAAGAGATTTATTTAGATAACGAATCCGACTAAATACCCTCTATGCTTAAGATAATAGAAGTGCCGTTAAGAATATCCCTACTAATAGGTGCTCGGTCCCCGCTACTTCGAGAAAAACAGAAAGCCCTTTAAAGCCGTATCGAGGAACTAAAGAAGACCTAATAGTTATAAGAGCGTATCGTATAGCTTAAAGAGGAAATATAAGAAAAAGGAGGCTTACTCCTTAACTAATCGAAAAGGCGTTATCGGTCGGACTCCCCCGATTTAGCAGCTAATCGAGGTAGCGAGGTAAAGCTTAAAAATATCACTTAGTTAGCTTAACTAACCAATTCTCGGAAACGACTTAACTAGCTCTATAACCTAAAGGATGCGTTTAAAGCTATACCCTAACGATTCCGCCGAGATAACGTTAAAATCCTATTTATAGTAGATTATATATATACCGATTATAAGGCGAGATAGCGCCGATACCTCGAGGAATAACCGCCGATTAATTAAGAACAATATAGCGCTAGCTAGATCTATTTTAAGAAATAGATACTTATGCTTATTAAGGATATAGTAAATAGAGAAATACTCTTAGCAACGTAGCTAAAGAACGCTTAGTAGCGAGATATATAGTCTTTATTAAAGTTTAGCCTTTACCTTAAATTTATCGAACGGCATTTTAAGCGGCTATTAAAGTAAATACGGTTATTAAGGTTCTTCGCTAAGTTATAACTAAAGCTTCGGGAGTAACTTAACCTTTACTCGATACTTATTTATAAGTATAGTAAAGAAGAACTAGTCTAGGTAGCTTAACGCTATTAAGACGCTATAAATAGTAAGAAACGCTATTTAAGCGTAAGCTTTAAATTAAGATAGCGTAGAATAAGCTTAGGATCCTTTAACCGAGGAAATTCTTACTATAAGAGAGGCCGTAGTAGACGGCAGTCGGGAGGTTCTCGCTATTAAAGCATTACTAATACCTTAACGATAATAAGGAGAGACTTACGTTTAAATACCCCTTAACGTAGCCGCGGCTAAGGTCGTAGAAAAGGGCGAGGCTAAGGCCGAGGCTTATCTTAAAACTAAGGGGTTATCTATTTTAAATATAATAAGCTAGGTTCCTATATAAATAAGTATACCTTAGCTTTAACTATAAATACCTTAGCGAATACCTTACGTATTAAAGCCGCTCCGTAGGGAAACGCTTAAAGGCTGGAGTAAACGCCTCTCCTTTAGCTATGTTAATACCTTAAGGGGAGCTATTATAGACTCTTATAGTGCTACTAAGGCGAAACCCTATTAATATAAAGGTATACTTAGATACTTATAGTATAGTAAACTTAGTAAACGTGTATTTCGCACGCTAATAAGGCTTACTATAAGTCTTACTATCGTATTCTAAGCTCTTAAGACTAAGCGATAGTCGGGTAAATAACTACGGGGTTTAGGAGGTTTTAGTAAGAATTACCGATATAAGAGGTACCGAAAAGATAATTACTTAGTACTACGTTAGTACTAATAAGTTAACGCTAAATAACTATATTCTAATTTTATAGTTAACTACGGCAATTATAGATAAGAAAATCTATATTATTCTATAGAAAAAGCAATAGTAGTTTAAGCACTAAATCGGTAGCGGCACCTTACGGAGTCTACGAAAATTCGTAAAGGATTGCCAGAACGAGGCCCGTGTCTATATAATCGCTGCCGACTTTAAGCTAATTCCGTTGCTAGATAAGGATAACGATAAAGGAATTCCGGAGAGAGAATAAACTAAGATACTACCGACTTTATACCGATTTAAAGATATATTCTCGGCAAATAAGTTTAACTTATTACTAATTAAGAAAGGAATAGATTACGTAATTAACTTAACTTCCGGCGTAAAACTACCCTTTAGACCGATTTATCCTTTATCCTATAACGAATTATAAGTATTAAGGGACTAAATTAATAACTTTATAAGACGTGGTATTATCCGGGAATTATAAAGCTTAGTAAGCGCACTAATTTTTTTATCCCGAAAAAGGATAGTAGCCTTTATCTTTATATAGATTACCGGGGACTTAACCGCGTTACGTAGAAAAATCGGTACCCTTTACCTCTTATTTCGGAGATCCTTAACCGCTACTAAGGTGCTAAATTCTTTTCTAAGATTAATATTTAAAACGTATACTAGCGTATCTATATAAAAGAAGGCGATAAGTAAAAGATAGCCTTTTAATTACGCTACGGACACTTCGAATACCTTATTATGCTATTTAGCCTAACTAACGCTTTAGCTACTTTTTAAAGCTATATTAATTAAGCGTTAAAAGGCCTTATCGATACTATTTATATAGTATATCTCGATAATATCCTTATCTTTTTATAAACGGAAGAGGAATATACTAAATACCTTTAATAAGTTATAAAGAGGCTACGCGCGGCATAACTATTCGCAAAGCTATTTAAATATATATTCTATTAGCAATTAGTTAAATTCCTTAGTTTTATTTTATTAGTCGATAGGATATCGGTAAATCCTTAATAAGTAGAAGCAATCGCTAAATAGCTAGTACTTAATACTTATTGAGATATTTAAGTCTTCCTTAAGTTTTATAACTACTACTATCGTTTTATCTACCGCTACTTTTACGTAGTAGCACCTCTTACCGCACTACTAAAAGGTAGTAGCAATAATAAGAAGCTAGGGAAAGTAAACCTAAACGCGACTAAATATATAGCGTTTTAGTCCTTAAAGGACGTATTTACTAATATACCCTTACTTTAATACTATAACTTAAAAAGGCATACTTAAATTAAAACCGATATATTATAATATATAATAGCGGGCATTCTATCTTAGCCTAACGATAAAGGTCGCTATTACTTAATTGCATTTTAGTTAAGAAAGTTTACCGGGGCCGAGTTAAACTACGGAGTCCCGGATTAAGAACTATTTACTATCGTAAAGTTATTTAAATACTAGCGATACTACGTCGAAGGAGCCGCGTAATAAGTAAAGGTCTTATCCGACTATTTTAACCTTTAGACATTTATACGCTAAACCTCCCTTAATCGGAGATAAGCATAATAGTATATATACTTAGCGTTATTCGACTTTACGATTAAGTATAGGATAAGGAAATTAAACCCGGCTAACGTATTATCGAGAATGCTTAAATATAAAGGTAAGAAGCCCTTATCTATAAAGTTATTACCGGAGCTTTAGTTAAAGCTAGCACCGATAAATTATATAACTATTAATAATCCGTAAAGGGATAATAAAAAGTCTTTATAAGTAAAAGAAAGCTTAACCTTAAGCCGGTATAAGTATAGCGAGTTGCCTTTATATAAGGAAAATATATAAGCTCTTATATAGCGAACTACTACTAACTTAAGAGCGGACTTTAAGCAGCTAGCTATATAGGCTTAAAAGAGAGCTAGTTATAAATAGCTACTCTTAAGAAAGACTATAAAGGATATAGCTTATAGCCTTTTAGTATATGCTATAGAAGTTCTTAATACTTTGCTAGAATTGCTAAAACGCACTTAAAGCGAAGATATAGTAATTGCTTAACGAAAAGCGATTAAAGACTTCTCGAAAGAGAAATATCCTTAGTTATTACGACTAAATAGATTACTACTATAAAAAGAACGAATCGTAATACCTTTTAATGCTACTTTATAGTAAGAGTTAATATAACTTTACTATAACGACCCGTTAATAGGATACTTTAAAGGCCGATAAATAGGTAAATTACTATTAAGGAATTTCCACTAAGAGAATATAGCAAGGGATATTAATTAATATATCTAAAAATACTTAGTATATTAAGGCGCTATATTAAGGAGGCATCGCCCTTACGGCGCTATATAATTATTACTATGCCCCGTACGACTATAAGAAGAACTATTAATAGACTTTACTATAAGTCTGCTAAAAGTATAATACGAGGGGCGAGAAGTTAACGTAATATTAGTAATCGTAGACTAATATACTAAGTACTACCTCTTTATTCCGTATTTTAAGACAATAAACGCGCCTAAGCTAGTAAAGGCATTTTATTATAACGTTAAGTTAGTATATAGGCCCTTAAAGGGCATAGTTATAAATAAAGGATTACTATTTACTAGTAAGTTTTAGTTAAACCTATATTTTATCTTATAAGTAAAACGTAAGTTATTAATAGCGTTTTACCCTTAAACCGATAGATAAACGGAGCGTATAAATTAAGTAATATACTACTACTTAAGATGCTTTATAAATTTAAAATAGATAAACTAAGCGTCCTTTCTTTAAGTAGTATAATTTGCGTATAATAACGCAATTAATACTACTACTAAGCTATCCCTTAACAAGGCCCTTTTTAGCTATTAGCTAAACTTTTATATTAACGTTAAGGACGATATTATAAAGGGGGAGGTGCCCGAAGTAAGAGTAAGAATTAATAAGCTAAAAACTTTACGATAACGACTTAAGGAATACTAGCGAAAGGCTACTAAATCGTAAGCGAAGTACTACGACCTTAAGCACTAACTACTTTTACTTAAAGTTAGTAACCTTATTACGCTCTCTATAAAGAATTTACGCCTTAAGGATAAGAAGAGGAAGCTATTTCTTAAGTATATCGGGCCTTTTCGGGTACTATAAGCTATTAAGAAGCAAGCTTATCGTTTAGCTTTTTTAAATAAGTACTTATATATATATAATATATTTTATATTAGCCTATTAAAACCTTAAAAGGAAAGGCTAGGCGACTAAGAAGGCGCCGAACTATTAACGATACTTAACCTTTAAGATAAAGAAGGCGAATAGGAAGTTTAAGAAGTACTAAATAAGAAACGCGTTAAAGGTAATACTTTCTTTTTAGTTAAGTAAAAAAGATAGCTAGTAAAGTATAATTAGTAAGTTAATGCTAAGGATATAGCGAATAGCTAAGCACTTATTAGCGAATACTTTATTAACCTTACTAAGAAAAAGAAAAAACGCAAAACTAAGTAAAAGCTAAGACGCTAAGGGCGTAAGGATAACCTACCTATTAAGTTATAATTCCTTACTAACTTAATACCGATTCGCTACCAATTAACTATATCCCCGGTTAAAGCAACTATTTATAAATTAGTAAAATATAAAACAAAGAAGAAAAGCAAGCGAGAGTAAATAACTAAAAGAAAATATAAAGCTAAGCTAAGTCCTCCTTAAAACGATAACGATAAAGGAAAGAAACTATAAGCTAAGCTATTACTACCTTATATTATTAATAAAGGAGAGATAAAAGAAAGATAAAAGAAAAGATAAACTTAAACCGTCTTTTACCTATATTAACGCTTTACTAGTATCGCGGGAACCTACTAAATAGTCCCCTTATCTATATTAGTTAAAGAAGGAAATATCGGTATTCCCCTCTCCTTTATTAGCTATATCTTAATTAGCATAGCACTTACCTCCGCTTTTATAATAAGTAAGGTATATCGCTAGGACGTATAGCCCGTATCGCCTATAAGTAGTCGGAGTTTTAACCGTACTTCTTAAGCACGGTACTTTAGATTAGCTATATTAATACTAAAAGGCGGCGCCGGGGTTAACCGGGTAAGCAGCTCGCGCCGCTTATCGATAAGCGTGCGATAGTCGCTATGCTAAGACTAAGAGATCGTTAGCTAATTACTAGTATATCGATCGCATATTAATTACTATTATATCCTTCTTAGTACCTATAATGCCGTTCTCCTTCTAATAGGTTATCTTAGTAATATTAAACGCCTTATAAAGATATTAAGCTATTATAGCGAGATAGCGGCGAGCCTCTTCGCTAAATACGAAGGCGTTATCGTTGCTATTATCGTCTTTAAAGTCGGTATTATTAACGTTAAGTATATTAAGCTCCCGAATATAATTAAGTATAGCGACTATATCGGCACGGTCGCTAGCTATAAGTATAGCCGCCTATATAACGATTAGCTAACGAATAGCGATAACGAATTTAATTAATAGTTATAGTTAATTAACAATATACTTAATTATAAGTAGCCGCACGCTAATAGTATTGCTTATACCTCGATAAGGTAACGCTAAAGAAAATATACTTAATCTCTATAACCTTTATAGGCTTTAGCTTAAATGCCCGGTAAGCCGTAATAGCGGTGTGGAAATAATATATATACTAAAGTTTAGCGGGCATTACGCCGCTAACACGGACGGCGCGGGCTTTAGCCTTAAACTATATATATTTCGCCCGTAAAACGATAAGGATATCGGCCTTACTATTGCCCGTATTAATTTAAGCCTTATTATCGCTATTACTATCGCTACTACCCGTTATATTAAGCTACTCTCCCTTAAGGGGAGGCATAATAAGCGGAGCGTTGCGGCTAAGTATCGCTAGTATCTTAAGGCCTAATCGGTCTTACTACTACTACTACTCTTAAGAAGTAGTATTATTATTAATACTATTAGTACTAAGGATAAGGGACTTACTTTATACTTATTAATTGTTAGTAAGCATATTAATAGCCTTATCCTCGGGGATAAGTATAAGGTTAGGTATAGGCACCTCTTTAAGAGGTGCTCCTTTATTATAAGGTAATAGCGAGCTAGGTGTCTTCTTAACCTAACCTCTCTTAGTATTAGTGCCGGCCTTTCCGGCTAAAGGAGAGTTAGGGACTTAAGGAGAACCTTAATCGCGACTATAACGCTTTAAGGGCGAACCCCCTAAGAGTTAATACTATATCCGATATAAGAAATCGGCGCGCTTATTAATCGAGCGCGGCTTCGGAGTATAAGGTATATTAGCGATAATAAAGAGGTATAGAATATATATTAAATAAGGAGCGAAAAGGTATAGAGGACTTAATAGCAAATAATTGCGGAAGAGTTAAAAAGGGGAAGAAAAACAAAAGGTGCGGGAATACGCACGATAAACTTTTAACTAGTACGTTGCTACCGATATATAAGCGCAATACCTATAATTACTTAAAGGCAATTAACATTACTATAACCCCGTATATAACCCCGCGTATCTAACGCTATATTTAATTATATACGACTACCGGGCGTATATATTACTATATCTTAATTACGTATACTTATATAATAATACTAACTAAGGATATAACTATAACCTTATATTACTAAAATCCTTATAACGGTATATTTAATATACTCTTAACTAAATAGCTAAGGGCGTTTATTATAAGGGGGGGATAATTATAAGAATAGTATTAATAGTATAGGCTAACTAAGTGCGGGGAATACGCTAAGTAAGAAGCCCCGCTTTTAGTCCTAACTTAATAAGTAGTCGATAGGCCCCCGCGACTAAAGCTAGGAGACTTTCCTTTCTATAAGCTTTAGTCTTATAATAAAGTAAGCAGCTAAGTAATACTATAACCTATCATACTATCTACTATCTTTACTACTTAATTAGTAGTACTGCGAGACTGTTTACTTATAACGGTTTAGTGCGGCGTTCTTTAAGCTTCGCTATATATTTATTAATAACTAAGTAGCCCTTACTAAGCTAAAACTAAGCTTAATCGCTAGGCTTAAACTTAAGCTTCCGCCGCTTAGCATTATATAAATGTTTTATAATAGCTTAAATATAAGCTAGTAATATCTTAGCTTAGTCTTAAAAAACTTATAAGTTAGTAGCCCCGGCTTAGTCTTTAAGGTATTATAAGCCGTTGTTAATACGTTAGCTTATAATAAGCTCGCTAAAAAACGTTTAAATAACCGCGGAGGAAAAGTTATTTAAAGAGAACTAAAAAGGTAGTTCTTAAATATAAAGAAGGCCTGTTTAAGGCATTTAGTAAGAAAGCAATTTATATAAAGAGAATTAGCTTATAAATAAAAGGCAGGAATAAGTAACTAAGTAGTAAAGCTCTTATTTTATGATTTTAGTAGCTATTTAATAGCCTATATATAATAAGGAGTAATTTAAAATAAGTAAGGCAATAATAAATAGTCTAACAAATAATAGTAAATAATAAATAGTTTTTATTAAAGAGGAGGTCTATAGAAAGTTTATATTAGGTCTATGTATTTATTACGGGCTAGGCCTTAAATTAGGCCCGGGCTGCGCCTTTATAACCGACCCTTAATAAGCGTAGTTAATTAACTAGCTAGTAGCTTAGTTAATTTGTCTTTTTTTGCTTTCCCTACTACCGTTTAACATAGTAGCTTAATTAAATAGCTACTTAATAGCACAAATCGTAGTATAATTACTACTTTAGCCCCGTTAAGGCCGACTTATTATAGTATTAAAGGGTAAAATAGCTTTTAGTCTATATATAGCTAGAAAATCAAGGGAAGCCTTAAGGAGGCTTGTGCTGCTACTACTACTACTACTACTTAGTTATAGCGTATCTACTATTATATCGAGGAATGAATATAATTTACCCCTTTAAGTTAAGCCTTATTAAAAAAGGAAGACCTAAATAGCTTAAATAGCTATTTTAAGTTAAAGTCTATAAAAGATAAAGGGTAAAGGTCCGTAATATCTATAAGCTAAAGCTACTTTTAAAATTTAAAAAAGCGTTGTTTTAGTAGTAATTTAGTAAGACCGTCTGCGACTTATTAATTTAAGGGGATAAAATCGATAAAAAATATGTTCTGAAGGAATTCTTACTTAGCTTAGTAATTATAGATTTTATTATACTTTAAGGCCGTTTTAATCTTAAGAATTTTAAGGTAACGAAGCGTATAGTCTATTTATTATTATAGAAAATTATAAGGATTTTAATATTTAGTTTAAGGGAGATACTAAAAAAAAGGCGTAAAATCGAGGTAAGTTCTTTTACTATATTTAAGAGAGCTAAAAGCTTTAGGTTAGTAAAAGAGGTAGTAACCGTATTTTACCTCTTAGTAAACTAAGCGATAAGTCTATTAAAAAGGCTTATAACGTATCCTTAACTAGATTTTCTAGTCTTAAGGTTATTTACGAAAGCTATATTTATATAAATAAGTAGCTTTAAGTCTTTACTATTAGAAAACTCGATGCTAAAATAGCCTAGAAAATAAAGGTAGGGAATAAAAGACTTTACTAGCTATATATGTTACCGGGAGGGATTTTATATAAATTCCGCGCAGGTGTTCGAGGCTTTAAAGATATCCGGTCTTATAGAAATTGCTAAAATTTAAATAGATCTTATAAGAGATTAGTAGTAGTAGATTTCTTCGTTAAATATAGTAGCTATATTGTTTTTTAAGGTCTTAAGAATAAGAAAAGGGGACTTTTTCGAAATAAACAGGTTAAGGTTGTATATATTATATATTTTATCGATATAAGTAAACTAGCTAATATATAGCTTTCGAAGCTACTAGTCTTAAATAATACGTAGTCTTAAGAAGAAAGTAAAGGTGCTATTATCTATAAGGGAATACGTCTTTTTAAGACGAGATATAAGGTTTTTAGCTTCCCTTTTATCTTTCTTTCAAAATATAATAATAATATAATCGATATAAAAAAAAGTAAGTATAAAATCTACTAAAAAGATATAAGGCTACTTAAAGCATTGTCGAAGCTATAAGAAAATAAAAGTTTAAGAAAGCTCTTTTTACTAAAGAAGGGGTAACTGTTAAAGTCTATAAAAGGCTTTTACTAGCCGTAATACGTATCCGGGTATTTTAAATCTATTTAGGAAATAAACGTAGATCTCTTTATTAAGGTCTACGTTAATAAATACGTTAATTATATTAAAGAATCTAGTCTTAAGGTCGAATTTTGCTATTATAGCTATAAAAATACTAAAGTTCCTTATTACTAAAGTAGCTATATAAGTTTCTTTATTATTATAAGGCTATAAGTCTCTATATATATAAAGACGGGCCTTAAATTTCTATAGATACTTATACTTATTAAATCTATTAGTAAAAATCTAAGCTAAAGGTAAGAGTTAAGTAGTTATTGAATTTTAAGGCGTATAATTAAAAAAGAAAGTCTTTCTTTTAAATAAAGATTTTTACTTTACTTTTCCGGCTTCTTTAAAATCTTTATTAAATTGGTATATTACTAAGTTTTACTAAAATTAAAGGAGGGGCAGTAAATCTCTACTATATTTCCTTTTTTTTAAAAAGCGTGGAAAGAAGTATTAAATATAGCTTATAGTAGCTATAAGGAAAGGGATATTAAAGCGGTAAAATTAGTATAATTTCTTATAAATCGGGAAGCTTAAAAGGGCCTAGAAAAAGCTATTATAAATCTTATATATCCTTTAAGTCTTTTAGTATGTTTTCCGCTATAGGAATATTAACTATGCCGTTAAAATTAACACTTTAAGGTAGGCAGCTTAAAAGCTTAATTAAAAAGGTATTACGTAACGTGTTTTCGTTAGGGAAATTATTATTTAAAAGCGCCTCTTTAAGGCTCTTTAATAACTCATTTTGCGTATCTATAGCATGAAGTTTCGGCGAGGAATTCAGAGTCGGAAGCTACGTATTAGTAAGAGGATTTGACTTTATCGTTTTTATCGCGTCTTACGATTAAATTTCAGTACTTTAAAAATCGTAATATATAGCATTATTATAATCTATAATATATAGTTAGAATATATATTCCTTAATTAATGCGGGGTCTTATATAAGTACCGTCTTTATAAAGAAAAACTGCTTATTAAAAGTAACGTCTTATACCCTTTAAACCTTTTATCTAAGAGGGATGAAAATTCGATAGATATTAATAAAGTCGTAGCTAACTAAAAAGCCGACTTCTGTATATTCCTTAAGCTTAAGGTGTCTTCTTGCGGTATTCTTAAGAGCTTTTATTATTAAAGGGTAAGCTTTATAGCTATATATATAAATAGTAGAAGAATCTAAAGAAAGAGGGGGAATTCCCTTACTATTCTTTATAAGCTAGGTTTATAGTTTCTTAGTAAGGGAAGTCTAAGGACCTTAAGGAGTCCTTTAAGACGTCTTATTATAAAGGAAAGTAGCTGTTTTTTTAGATTTCCGGCTAAAGGGTAATAGGTAAATTTAAGGAAATTCGCATCGTATAGGCCTTAAAGAAAATTACCCCCTTAGCACGCTCCGTAGAGCCGTTTTAGGCTAGTATATAAGGGGCAGAAGGTTCGTTAATAATCTCTTTTTCTATAATAAATTCCTAGTATTTTTTTAGTAAAGCTTTATCGTTATCCCTATAAATTTTATAAATAGTAAGGTTAATTTGCCTTTATATAAAGCTTTAAAAGCTAGTAAGGCAGTTAAGAAGCTCTTTCGATATTAAATTTAAAAGGGCGTAAAAGAAAATTATGTTAGTAAAATCGTCCTTAATAAAGAAAGCAACCTTCTTCTTATTATAATAATCTAGTTATAAAGAAAGGTCGTAAAAATCCGATAAAAATGCCTCGTAGCCTTTATTGCTAGTTACACTTATAATAAAATACTTTTTGCTTTCCTAAGCCTATAAGGCTTGTAGTTAAGGATAGTAAAAGACGTAGGAATAGATATACCTTTATTAAAGAGGGTCTTTCGCAACGCTTACTCGTTAAGGTGCCTTAGTCTCTTATACTAAAGCTAAGAAGAAGAGAAAGACGTAGTTATAGTAAGTTCTTTATTTTCTTCCGTTAAAAAAGAAGAAAAAGAAGACGAAGAAGAAATTTAAGTAAAAAAAGAAGCTGCTTTAATTTCGTTATATTAAATAACGTATTAATTATATAATAGCTACGTTTTGTAGACTTCCTTAGTACTAGTAAAAGTACTGCATATTTAAGGATTTAGGTGGATTTTTACTTATTATGAATTTAGTAAGGAAGTAACGCTAATATAAAAAGTTAATATAAAAGCAACGTTATTTAACTAAAATAATCCGGTAGAAATTCGAAAAAAAACAGTGCCGAAACTAAGAATTTAAGACTCTCCGGGGCCTGCTAAGGCTAAGGCATACGTCGGTATATAATTTAAGAAGCGGTCTTAAGCATTATAAATATGCTTATTTAATCCGCAATAAAGGATAAAGAAGTTTTTTAATAGGTACGTTTATATAGGTACTTATAATATAGTAAGGGGGGCCGTTCTACCTGCGGTTACGGCCTGCACTAATATATTTATAAAATCTGGGTTTTCTAAGGATTTAAAATCCGATTAAAGATTTACAGATTAATATTTCTTAGTTTTACGAAGGGCGTTTTCGACCGAGGATTTTTACGAGGAATAGTAAGGAATTCGCTAATTGTTCTCTAAATTTCCTTATTAAGTTTCTAGCCGTTTAGTCGTATATTTTTATTATAATAAAAACAGTCTACGTAATAATTCCGTTTCTTATAAAGGCAAAAAGGTAATAAAGGGGCCGAAGAAGAAGAAGAGTCTTTCGAAGAGTGGCTTTCGAAAGTAGTAAAGAAGGTAGATTTTAATTTCTTTATTAATTTCGTAGCTTATTACCTTTCAAAAATCTTTTAATTTTTAATGCCGTTTATAATAGTGTCTTGCCACCCGTTTTTATCCTATCTTACTTTATTTTCTATTCGGTTAATCTAATAATTAGTAAAGGAGCTATTAAAGCTCGAAACCGCCTTTAAAAAGCTCTATATAAGGCGTAGGCCTTATGCCTCCGGAAGCTGCGTTCTTTTTATATCCGTAAGGGCCTTTTACTAATTTATAATCTAAGTAGCTAGGTTAGTTTGTTCCGGTAAAGATAAAATCCTTTAAATATTTATAAGGACTTCTTTTTCCCTATTTTATAAAGAGGGCTATACCTATCTTTAAAGTAAGGAAAGCTTAGTAGGAATGTTATAAATATATACGATTATAGAATAGTAATTTCTAATGTTTTTTATTATATATTACTATAAAGTAAAAAGGGTCTTCTATTAGTCTTTATAGCTTTATCTATTAGTTTAATACCTTAAGTAAAGGAACTTATAAGTTTTCAAATTATTAATAAAAAGGTTAATAATTTCCTCTACTTAAGAATTTACTTAAGATACTTAAGGTTCCTTAGAAAGCCGTAAAATAGGCTTTTTTAAGGCAACTAAGGGATCGATTTAATCCTAAATCTTATAGGAAGTAGTGTATTTTTAAATCATTAAATTCCAACGCTTTTAGTTTAAAAGGCTATTAAGACCGGTTCCCTTTAAAGAGCTTATAAATTCTATTATTTTAGTAAAAGGGGAAAATAAGGCGTCGTAAATAAACGTGAATTTATAGGTTATTTCCTAGAAAGAGAGCGTTTTTTTTTTACTTTTAAACGGCGTAATAAACTAGTAAGGGCGTAATAAAATAAAGGTGCTATAATAACTAATGTCTCTTATTCGAAGTAAAAGAGATCCGGGCTTATAACTCTTAAACGTAAAGAAGGACTGTTTAGGGTATTTAGTAAGAGAGTAGTTTATATAAAGAGAATCAGCTCGTTAATAAAGATAGGAATAAGTAACTAAGTAGTAAAGCTCTTATTTTATTATTTTAGTAGCTATTTAATAGCCTATATATAATAAGGAGTGATTTAAAATAAGCAAGGCAATAATAAATAGTCTAATAAATAACAATAAATAATAAATAGTCCTTGTTAAAGGAGAGGTTTATAGAAGGTCTATATAAGGTCTGTATATTAAAAGGTAAAATAGCTTTTAGTTTATACAAAGCTAAAAAATTAAAGGAAGCCCTAAAGAGGCTAAAATAAAGGGAAGCCTTAAGGAGGCTCGTGCTACTACTACTACTACTACTACTACTTAGTTATCGCGTATTTACTACTATATTAAGGAATAGATATAAGAGTAGTAAGGCCTTAACTTAACGTTTATTGCGGAAGTTAATAGTAAAGAACTATAAAGCAATCTTAATTATTTAGTTTTTACGTTTTAATAAACTATTAGTTTAAAGGTACTAAGCAGTAAAAGCTAAAAGCTTAAATCTTAATATAGCTTAAAAAGTATGCTAAAAAGTAAATATAAACTTTAAGTTATAGTTAAAGATAATTTACTAAGGAATCCCTTAATTACGATAAATAAGTTCGTTATTATTATAAAATATAAGATATAAGCGTTCCGGCTACTTATATATCGGTTTATAAGATATAGGCATATAGACAACAATTAGCGCCCTGACCCTAAACTAAGGCCGGGGTAAGACCTTTTAGTAGTATAGTATTATCGCACTATTTCTCCGTAGTAAATAGTAGTAATTCCTTTAGCGTAAGTTCGATCCCCGCGCGAGAAAGTAGACTTATAAGTCTATACCGAAATAAGGCTCCTTTTAAGCGCGCGTAATAATATAAGCGTGCGTAGCTTTTAGCTACCGGCTTAATAAACCGGGGAGGACTTATCTTATAAATAATAAGGACGTTATTATCTTTCCTTTTAAGGTGGTAATTATTATAAAACGTAAAATATAAGCGTTCCGGCTACTTATATATCTGTATATAAGATATAAGTATATAGATAATAATTAGCGTCTTAACCCTTAACTAAGGCTAAGGCGAGACCTTTTAGCAGTGTGGTATTATCGCACTGTTTTTCTATAGTAGTTATAAAGCGTTTACGCTTAATTATTAGCAGTAAAGTAGTTATAGCTTAAGAGAAGGAGGTATATCTTAAAGAATTTATTAAATACTATAAGTAAGGTATTAAAGTATTACTTAAGCGGTATTGCTTATAAGAGACCTTTAAAAGGAATACTTAAGAGGCTAGTAATAAAGTTTATCGTAATAGTAGAAAATAAAATACTTAAAGAATAAATTAGGACTAGTTGCCCCGCCGGCTTATATTGGTTTATTTAGTTATAAGAATAAGTATTATACTTAGCTAATTGCTTATAAATTAATTAATAAAGATAGAAGAAAATAAAGCTTATAAAAAGTTCTTTTTATATATAGCGGCGTTTAAAGTAAAACCTTTAAAGATATTTATCCTTAATAATTAAGTTTATATAAAAGTTTAGAATATATAAACCGTAGCGCTTATTAGTCTCTTTAAGGTATAATAAGCCGTTAATAAAGAAGAAAAGGAGTCCTTTTTAAGCCTTATTAGTATTAAGGTGCTTTAAAATAAGGCTTTATTAGTTGTTTAAAGCGTAAAGGTCTTTTATTTCTTAGCGAAGTATTAAGATAATAAAGGCTTTAATAGTAAGGTAGATTCGTTTAATAGGGGCCTTATTTTCTTAAACGTGGTTAAGCTCCCCGTTCTTAATAAGCGCGGGTTTCTTAATAAGGAGCTAGGAGAAAAAGTCTATAAAGATATTCTTAGCCTTAAGAATATAGTAAACTTTAAGGGGAAACTAGCTACGATATTTAAAAGCGAGTATTAAGTAATCGCTACTCTTTATATTATTAGTAAAAAGAGATTACTACTTAATACTAGTATATATAGTAGTATAATTAGTAAGGACTATTACCTTTACTTACTTTATATTAATTAAGTATAGCTAGAGCTTATAGTATGCTTATATTAAGTAAGTAAGTTTTAATTTTATTAGCTAATAGCGCGGTTTACTACCTTATTATTTACGGCTTAGGTATATAATAAGGCGGAGACTTATTTAAAGCGGCCTTTACTTTAAATTCGAAGAAGTACGTAGCGCGCTATAAAAAATATAGAAATATTAAACTTAAATTCGTAGCTTACGTTTAACTAAATAAAGAGCAGCTTATATAAGTTATAATAGTAAAGCACCGTATTTAAAGTAAGTACTATAATTATTTCTTAAAAAGCTTAAAGCTCCGCTAAAGTTAAGGTAAACTTAGTCTTAGCTATAAAATATACTTATACTTACTTGCTATAAAGATGCTTATTATCCTTTACGATTTTAAATTACGTAGGTTTTTATTCTTATAGCAAGGTGATTTATTAAGCAAAGTAAGTAATAAGGTGCTAAAGCTAGTTAATAAGGCCGATTTATTTTTTAAGCTCTTAAAGGGTATCGGGGAATAAGATAGTATAGAGGGCGTATATAGGTTTATTAGTATTTATAAAGCCAACTTTATTAACTTAAAACTTAAGGAGTTAATTTAAGGTATACCTTAAAAAGAGTTTTCCGGTAAAGAGAGTAACGTTATACTGTATAAAAAGCAAAAAGATTGCTTAAAGGTAAGCAATATATTTTTTAGCAAAGTTAAAAGATATAATAATATTGTTAATATACGCCGCGGTATAGTTAATATAGTCGTATAAAATTTAGTTTATAAACTATTAAACGTAAGTAAGAGAGTTCTTAAAACCTATAAAGGCTAATAAAAAGCGCTTAAGGCTTAAGTAAGTTATTATTATAAAGCGTTCTTAGTAGTTTAAGTAAATAAGAAGTTAATAAAAAATTAAATAAGTATTAATTATAAAGATAAAATTCTTTTTATAAAGCTTTTAAATTATATTAAATTAAAGCGGTATAAGGTAAGTAGTTAGTATCGCGACGCTATTAAGTATATAAAGATTAATAACTATATAGCTTTTTTTATTGCTGTTTATAGATCTTTAAACGATAAATATTAATAAAGCGAATAAAGTAGCTTTAATAGCTTATTTTATCTTACTTTTTTTATAGATCTTATTATACGTTTAGTTAATAAAGTCTTAATGCTTTTAATTAAGCGGATAAACTTATAATACTAACTTAGTTTAGTATTAGTTATTAGCTAAAAGTATCTTTAATTAGTAATTAAAGTAAACTTTAATAGTGCCTTAGTCTTTTTATAATAAGGGGAAGTTATCCGCGAGTTTATAAATATAATAAGTAAGCTCTAAATCTATATTATATATTTTTACCCTGTCTTAAGACTTAACTTTTAAGAGCGATTTTTCCCGTTTAATACTTAGCTTAAAGTAGGAATTAAGCCTTAAATACTATAATAAGGGCTTACTATTAAGTTTAGTAGTATTATCGGAGTTATTTAGGTTATTAATAGCGGCAGTATTATTTAAATCTTTTAAAGTAACTTAAGGCCCGTTATAAGTAAGTATTATATAACTAATATTTATAAACTAT
Organism: Ophiocordyceps robertsii; assembly: GCA_027405785.1. Classification (NCBI taxonomy): domain Eukaryota; kingdom Fungi; phylum Ascomycota; class Sordariomycetes; order Hypocreales; family Ophiocordycipitaceae; genus Ophiocordyceps; species Ophiocordyceps robertsii. The sequence continues at coordinate 28,248 of JAPEBW010000130.1, forward strand.
ACTTAGTTATAAAAGTTTACTATAGTGCTTATACAATAACTTTAGTAGAGTAATACTAGCTTTTTACTAGTATTTACTATAATAGGTAAGTAGTTTTTAGTAAAGAAATTATAAGTAAGCTTGTTTTTATCAAGGAAGAATATAAAGTCTTATATAATAAGGATTCTTTTTATTATAGCGGGAAGGCTTACTATTATACTAAGCGGGATAAGTATATTAGTAGTATTATAAATAGTACGTTATATATTAAGCTTTTACCGGGTTATTTATATATTAACCTTAAGTCCGCTATAAGCTTTAATAATTACATATCCTCTTAAGTTTATAATATTAACTTAGTATAAAACACTTTAAAGGTAACTAAGTAATAAGCTTATAGTAAGTTTATAAGTAATTAAAGCCTTAACGTATATAGCTTTTATAGCTAGCTACTTATACTTAGTTTTAAAAATATAAATATCGAATTTTACTTATTATTATGGAATTTAAATAACTACGCCCGGACTTCTTACTTTACTTTTAAGGAGCTTTATAAAACCCCGCGGCGGAAACGCTTAAAGCACGCGCTATAAAGACTCGCTTAAAGAAACGCGATAAATATTACTAGTTAGACCCCGCTTAGGTTTCTAAAATATAACTAAAAATACTTAAAAGCTTATCTAACTACAGTTTATAATACGTTTAACTATAAAAGATACTATAAAAACTATTAAATAAATTCCGCTAGTATTTTTAAGAGATATTTAAGGATTTCCGCAGGATATCTTAATTATAGTTTAGCCCGTTTTTAATTAAGGAAGCACCTTAAAATATAAAATAAACTTTACCGCGATTTTTAAGAGATATCTAAAGATATTTAAAGGATTTTCCTAATTATAGTTTATAGTATTTTAAACTAAGCTTATACTTAGTTTATTAGGTAATTATATAAGGATATCTATAGTTTATTTATATACTATCGATAAATAGTAAGATAGTATAGTTAAAAATCTTTAAAAGTAGCTTAAAGAACTAAGTGTAAAGTAGCTAGCTATACCTTAATAAAAAACTAAGCTTTTTACTATTTTTAAACTTTTATATACGTTTATATATAGTAATTAGTTTATTATATTAACTTAACTAGCGGTAATTAGTTTATAGTACCGGCCTTAACTAGCAGTAACTAGTCCGCGCCCTATCTCCTTATTCTTATACTATAAAGCGTCGTAAATAATAGCAATTCCTACTTATTTAATTAAAAATCCTTAAAATATCCGCTAAGCTAAGAGCGACTATATCGCACGATTAAGCACTTATCCTATAAGAAGTTAGATATTAAACGATATTTTCTTTAATAAAAAGCTTATATTAGCCTTTAAGTTTAACCTTAATAATAAGCACCTTTTCTTTAATACGCTTATAATAAAACTTTAAGATAAATAGGCTATAAAAGTAAAAAAGGCTATAGCTTATTAAGTATACCGGTTTAATAATCTTCTTTACCCTTTTTTAAAGTATTATACCGCGATAGCCTTTAAAGCTAAATAAGACATAGAATAAGTCTTACTTAGCTAAGATAAAACTACAATCTTTTAAAAGGCAATCCGCTTTTAAAATACTAATAAAGAAGAGACTATAAAATAATAAAACCTATATAACTAAGTAAACTAAATTTAGTACTACTAAAACGGATCGATTATCCTTTAAATAGAAAAAATAAGGATAAGCTAACTTTAAGACCTTTTAGCTCCCCGCTTATTAAATACTTTTTAGATCGAGCTTATAATAAAGCTACTCTTTCTTTAAGATAATAAGCTTAGTAAATACTTTTACTATATATTAGTAATAATGTTTAGCTTATAAGCCTTAACTAAAAGTCCGCTTTAAAAGATACTTAGTATTTTCTTAGTTTAGTATCTCCGTTTAGTATTATTTACTATAGTCGCGCTAATTAAGGCATTTTTAAGACTTTTAATTAATAAAAACAAGCCTTTTATGCTTAAGGCCTTTTAGCGCACCGGATTTTCAGACGTATATAAGATAGAAAGTTAAGCACTTAGTAAAGATATTAAAACTAAGACCTTAATAATAAGCGATAAAGATATAGTAAGTAATACCTTTAATAAGCTAAACCTTTTTATACTTAGCGCGTAGATACTATAACTAAGTATAGCCTTAAGCTCTTTAATAAAAATAGTAGTAATATTAAATAGATAATTTCTTAGTTTCCGTTAAGTATTAAAAAAAACGCGGTTATTAAACCTTAAGAAAAACCTTAACTATACGCTAAGGATATTAAGAGATTTAACTTATTAAGACTATTAAAAGTATTCTTAAATAAAGTCTAAGAAGATAATAAGGCTAGTATATTTTAAAGAGTAAACTATTTTATTAACTTTTTTTATTAAAACGCTAATAAAAGTAAGGCTTATATAAATAAAGTAGCTATTTAATTGCCCTTTTTCTTTTAAAAAAGCGTAGTAAAATAGTATTTTAAAGACCTTTTAAAACTATAATAAGAAAGGCTTAGTAAGCTTAGTATTAAACTAAGCTAATAGATCTCCGCCTTATAAAAACGGTTTAAAATCCGCTTAAATATAGCAATATAAGTACTTAATAAAGAGCACTTTACTATTAAAAATATAGTAAGAAGGTCTAACTTTAAGTCTTAAATATCGCGCTTATAATATAAAGCTAAGGCCGCGCTTTATTAGCTAAACTACTAAACTATAGTAATTTACTAAAAGCTAAATATCTATTTATAAAAATCCTTATACTGTTTAGTAAGAAATAAGGATTTTAATAAATAGGTTAATAAATAGGAGGAAATTCTTTCTTAGCTATAAGTTAAATACACTTAAGGATCTTAAAAGCACTTACTAGCGCGAAAGAAATAAGTCTAGCTTATAAAAAGGCGAGGACTAATTAGCTATACTTTATACGCACTTAAAAGATAGTCTAAGACGTCTTAACTATCTATTAAAGGCTTATTAAGACTATAAGTTATATTTTTAAACCGCTTAATAAAGGCAGATATACTATAAGTCTTATAGTATTTACTACGTTTAAGCAGAAACCTATTTAAAAATAGCTAAAAATATAAGCTAAGGTCCTTTAGCTTAAAAGAAAAAAGACTTTAAGGACTATATACTCGCTAATACTAAAGCTAAACTAAGTATACTTAATAACTAAGGAAAGAACTATAATAAAGATTAATAACTATTAAAAGAGCGAAGAATAAAATATAAAAGGAGCTTAAACGGATACTAATAAAAGCTTAAAGGAAACCGTAATCGAAATTATAGTAAACTTAGTTTAAGAGGCCGATAAGATATACGGATTATTTAGCGAGTATTCCTCTTAAAGAAAAAACTTTATTAATACGTTAAAGATAAATACCCTCTTAACCTTAGCTAAGATATTGCTATATAAAGACATAGCTTAGTATAGTAAGTAGTTATTTAAAAGCTATAACGCGTTTAGATAATTAAGTCTTCCCTTAATATTTAGCTATTAAGCCTTTATAAGCTATTATAACTTACTTATATACGTTTTATTAGTTTATAAAAAAGAAAGGCCTAAGATAAGTATTAAAGCCTAAATAAATACTAAAGTAAACTAAAGCCTTATTTAAGCCGACTTAATAAAGACCTTTTAAGATATAATTATAAACTCCTTTTAATAAATTCTTATTTAAAAAGTAAGAAGAATAACTGTTTTAAATAAGTAGAATTTACTATATATATACTAAGAAGGCTAAATAGCAGCCTTATAATTATAAGAGTAAGGATTAGCGCTTAAATAATAAAACGCTTAGCGGGTAATATATTGCTTAACTAAGATTTTTTAGTTCTTTATTAAAAGGACCTTATTAACTTTATATCGGTCTTATAAATTCAGGCCTATAAAGGGATTTAAGCTAAAGTTAAGATAGTTTAGCTAAGACTAATAATATAGAAACGGGTAATTTACTTAGTTATTATAACAATTTTAGCTAGTTTTAGCTATGCCTTACTTATATAAGTCTAAGCGCTACTATTAAGGCGTAATATAATATTCTTCCTTAATAACTTTAAGCTTACTAAAACAATAATATAGGATTATAAAAGCTTTTTAGCGATAAACTATTTTAAAGAACTATTAGTACTTTATTAAAGCTAAAAAGTAAGGATAATTACGGACCTTAATAATTAGTTATAGCTATATAAAGAGGTCGATATTACTATTCTTTTAGCGGAAGTCCTTATAAAAAACTTAAATAAAATAAACCCCGCTAAGGACTTTTTATAAAAAGATCTTATAATAAACTATAAGCTTAAAGTCGGCTAAACTAAGGACTTACTTAAACTTACTATTAATAAAGGCGTCCGGATTTACGCTAAGGACTTAAAATACGTATTAAAGGTTTAAGATATCCTTTAATCGTTTCCCCGCCTTTAAAAGGATAAGAGAGTAGTATATATAGATAAGTTTAAATATATACGTATTCTATTAGTAAAAGGATAGGAATATTAATAAGTTATATTAAGATTATACTTATTAAGCGATAAGAATAAGAAGGTAATATACGATATTTCGCTAGCTAACTAAGTAAAGACGATTAAAATAAGTTTATAGGCCGACTTTATTTATAGCGCCGGTGTTTATAGTATAAAAGATAGTAAACGGAAAGAAAAGGAGATAAGTAGTTATAGACTTATAAGGGATTAACACCGTTATTACTTTAAACCCTTACTTAATACTATTTTAAAGTAATATAATTAAACGCTTTTAAGGAAAGAAATTTATTAGTATAGTAAACGTATAATTGTTTTATTATTAGTTTTTAGTTTATTAAGACTAAAAAGAAAAGTTTATAGTTATAAGTTATTATAAGCTAAAAAGATTGCTATTAATACTTATAGGTTTTAAGAACTCCTTAGTATACGTTTAAAGGTTTATTAATAACGTCCTTTATAAATACTAAGAATATATAGCAGCTTATATTAATAATATTATTATTTACTTCGATATAGCTAAGGAATACTTTTAATACTTAAAGGTAGTATTCCGCGCTTTTTACGATAATAATATTACCTTATCCGGATTAAAGTCCTTTTTAATATACTTATCTATATAGCTCTTTAAATTAAAAGTAAACGCTATTAGCTTAATAAATATAAACGATCGCGTATAAGCCTTAAGGGATATCGCGTTTTTAAAGAACTTTTAATATCTTTTAAATATATTAGCTTTATTAAGTAGCTACGTTATATAGTCCCGCATTTTACTAAAGAAGCTAATATCCTATAAAAACGAAAAAAAAAGCTACTTTAAGTAAGATAAAAAAAGGAGTCTTTTTAAATAGCTAAAGATAAGCACGATATACCGCAAAAGCCGCTTTTAAGCTTACTTTAAAGGAAAGAAAGGCCTTTACAAGTTTAGCTAAAAACCTTACTAAGCTTTTAACAATTTACTACTTCGACCTTGCTTAATAACTATTTATTTAAATCGATACGTCTTAAGAATATAAAGTAATAGCTATAGCTTTTTACTTAAAAGAAGGCACGGAATAGGATAAAAAGACGCTTTTAGCCTAGACTAAAGTTTAGCTTATCGTTTACTTAAGCCGCGCCCTTTAAGACGGAGAGCCTTAATACTAGCTTCTAAAGCTTAAAGTAGCTAGTTTAATATAAGTAGTTTATAAGCTTCGTTTTATAGTACTATCTATAAAAACGCTATAAGTAGTTATTATTACTAACTATATAAGCACTTATAAAATTATATACTAAATATCCTTATTCTTTATTAGTATAAAATCTAATAATAAGCTAGTCCTTACTTTTAATACTTAAGCTAATTTCCGCTAAAAGTATACTATATCTTAAGCGTTAAAAATGTTATACCGGACGCTTTTTTATATTTACCGTACTAAGATAATAAGCTAGTATCTTTATACTAAAAAGGGGAATTAAGATATATTTAGGAAGATAAGATAATAAACTACGTATTTCTTTATATAAAAGTATTAATTAAATTATCGCTCCGCTAAAAAATAATCTATGAATATACAGAGGATATATAGTAAGTAAAGATTATTATATAGCTTAGTAATAAGGACGGTATCCTTTAACTTTAATTCTTTTAATTATAAAGGTTACTATACTTTATAAAGAATAATAAACGCTTAAAACTATATATCCTTAAGACTTATACTAAGGAAATCGTTAAAGACGCTTATACTAAACATTTTTATACTAGCTATAGCTATATATAGTAGGATTTAACTTAAAGCTTCTAAATTCCTTAGCTTAGTAAATATATAGATAAAGTTATAAACGGCTATAATGCTTATTACTATAATTAAACTTACTAAAGTAAGATATTAAAGTAGCGTATCTTAATTTAAAGCCCGCCGGTTTTATACTATATAATAGTAATAAACTTTATTACTAGGCTTTTAGTAGTTTAAGCTAAATAATCCTTATAAAAAGATCGTATAAAAAACCTTTTTAATACTTTATTAATTATAACTAATAAATTCTAAAAGATATATCTCCCTATTTTAAGTAATAATAAGTTTATAGCGGAAAACTAAGTATAAGCGTTATATACTAAGCTACTTAGCGCTAACTAAGAGATTTTAAAGGGAATAAATTTTAACTAAAATATAAAGTTTATTTTAGCATTTTAGCAGACTTTATAGCAAGCCTTTAAATTAAAGCTTTTTATATTTACCGCTTAGCAACTTTAGACCGATAGCTTATTTAAAAAGCGAAACTAGACTATATAAATCGCGCTATAATTCTTTATTACTAATTTCTTAAAATATCGCTAAACTAATATATTAATAGCCTTTTAGTATAGCCTTAATAACCCCTTTTTTTAGTAATTTACGTAGCTTTAAGCGAGCTCGTTATAAGGATAAAAATAGATATTAGTCTTAAGTTTTTAAGTAACTCCTTATATTTATAAAACTAAGAAGTCTTATAAAAAATAGCTAAGTTAGCTATTACTTATACTTAAGCTATTATAAAAGATAGATATAATAAGAAATACCGCTTATAAGAATTTAAGCCTAGTAATTAAGTTTAGCTATAGCTTAGTAAAAGCTATTATATTGCGGATAATAAGCTAGCAAAACTCTAAAAAAGATATACCGGGCTATTTAAAATTACTACTAAAGTAAGATAGCTTATATTTTAGTTAGATATAAAGGGGTCTTTTAATATTTATTTAGTCGTTTTAATAGTATAACTATCGCTAGTAATTAAGCTAGCTACGCGCTTAAAGCTAGTTAATAATAAAAAAACGCCTTACTTAAGTAAATAAAAAGTTAAACAAATCTTATAAAGTTATATAATAAAAATAGGTGTTAAAAAGCTATAAAAGGAGTTTTTTATAGTATAAAGAGGCTAGCTAAGTAGCTCTAGCTTATAAGTAGATAAAAAAGCGGGTTTTTCGCCGAAAATTATAAAGGCTTTTAAGAAAGTAAAAAAAAAGTTAGCTACTTAAGTAGTTCGGATAAAAGTATAATACGCGGCCTTTATAACTTAATATAAAACTCTTTAACTAAAAGAATTAAGCGGTTAAGCTTAAGTATAAAACTTAAAAGCTATTATAAGTTATAAGAAACTATAACTTACCGCGCTTAAAGTAATTAGTTATTTTAATAATAATAAACCGCTATTTACTTTAAGTAATAAGGCCTTTTTAGCCTTATAGTATACTTATTTAAATTCTCTCCGCTACTTACTTTCTCTCCGCTACTTACTTTCTCTCCTTTCTTTTCTTTTTTTTATAACTATATTCTCTTATACTACTAGCCTTCGCCCGCTATACCTTACTTACTTTTTTATATATAACCTTCTTTACTTTAAGCTTATAATCTTTATACTCTTATTTTTAGCCCTTTTATTATTTAATATCTCTTAAAGCTACAACTAGCTATTTTATAATTACTTTTTTAGCTTACGTTCTTATAAGCCTTTATACCTTTAATATAAAAGATATAAGTAAGCGCTTAAGCTTTATAAAAATAAGGTAGCTATTCTTTATAGCTTTTACTTCTTTAATAAAAGTTAAAACCTTTAAGTTTAAGTCTTTATATAAACCTACGCTGCTTTTTATAACCGTGCTTAAGCTAATAAATTTAACTTAAATTACGGCACTATAAAAGATAGCTTATACTACCCTCTTTAAATACTTAACTTAAACGACTTACCTTTTAGCTTTATATTATAATATAGTTTAAACGGCCGGTTTTATAACAACTTAGCTATACTTCCCGCTTAGCTCTTACTTTCCGGAAGCCCTTATTATTTATATTTCTTTTTAGTATAGCTAGAAATATCTATTAGCGGAATAACTAAATAATACTTTACGCTATTAAGTTAGCTAACCTCGCTATAGTCTTAAGATTTATAGTAGCTATTATAGCTAGTAAGAACCCGCTTTAGCTAAACGATTAAAATTATATCCGCGCTATCCTTAACTAAATATTTAAGGCTTAGCTTAATTAGTTTATAGGTAGGTTTATAATAGCGTTTTAAGCTATTATAGCTAAAACCCTATCTTACTTTATATGCGGTCTAGCCCGCGCTATAAAATCCCCCTCCTAGCTTATAGCCGCTATAAGCCTTAAACACTTATTTAATCCCGCTTAGTAAATGCTCTTTCCCTTTACTATTATACTTAGCCCGGGTATATAAAGGTATATAAGCGCCTTATTATAGTTTATTTACTATCCCTCCTTAATAGAAAGAAATAGCGATAACTAGCTTTATAATATATTCCGCCGCTTAATCTTATAAAAGCTATTAGAAATAACTAATATAATCTTTAATAAGCTTAGCTTTATAAGACTATACTTAAGCGATAATATTATAATAATTAAGAGTTTCTGCTTAGCTATAAACAAAACTAAGTTTTACTTATAAGCCCGCAAAGAGTTTAAATATAACTTAACTTTAACCTAAGCGATAAAATTCCTAGGTTTTAATATCTGCTTTATTAGCTATACTAATTACGCGCTTTATATTCTCGCCTTTAAGGCCCCTTTTATAAAGAGGTTCTTTAAGACTATTAAATACGTTTAAAACCTTAAGAGCGAGAAGTTAAGCTGAAAAGTAATTCAGGACCTTATTACTTGCTTTTAAGTAAGAAGATAAATATTTTATACCCCGGTGCTAACTATACTTATTAATATTAATAAAACGGCTTATCCTTACTTTAATACTTTCTTAATAGCTAGATATACGTTAATTAGCGGAAAGGCGTAAGTAATAGCGCTATATAAAAAGGATAATTAGTCGGAAATCTTAGTAATAAAAAGCAGGGGATAACTATAATAATAGTAGTAAGTAAGATATAATATCTCGTTTATAAGCGGCCTATAAAGCTAGTAAGTAGTATAAAGAACTTAGCGGGGGATTATAAAATAGTATAAAGGGTAAGTAAGATAATAATATAAAATAAAGGTTAAAAAAGCTAATCTTTTATAATATATCCCGCTATAAAAGATAAGTATACCTTAGTATAGAGACTCCTTACTACTTAATAAAGGCTTAAACGCACGCTTAAAAAAGAGTTAAAAGCCTTGCTATATATTTTAGCTAAATATACTAGTCGTCTGAATAAAACAATAATATATAATTAAATAAGTAATAAGGATTAAATAATAAAAGCCGCTTACTTATTATTTTAAGCTACTTAATTACTATTAGCTAAATAGGCCGAAAAAGCTATTAAAATAATAAAGATAGTATACTATTACTATAGCATAAAAACGCTATTATAAAGCTATTACTTAGCGTTCTTTTTACTTTATTTTTACTTTAAATTAATAAGGATATTAGCTTTTCTTTTTTACTAAAAGGAGTTATTATAGAATTTAAATAACTATCCTTAAACTCTATACTTTACTCTTAAAGAGCTTTATAAAACGTTATAGCGGAAACGCTTAAAGTACGCACTATAAAAGCTCGCTTTAAGAAACGCAATAGATATTACTAATTAAACCCCGCTAAGGGTTTTAAGATATAACTATAAATACTTAAACGCTTATCTAACTATAGTTTATAACGCGTTTAACTATAAAAGATATTATAAAAACTATTAAACGGATTCCGCCAGCATTTTTAAGGGATATTAAAGGATATTTAAGGAATTTCCTTAACTATAGTTTATAGTATTTTTAATTAGGCTTATACTTAGTTTATTAAATATTTTTATAAGGATATTTATAGTTTATTTACGCACTTATAATAAACGGTAAGATAGTATAGTTAAAGATCTTTAAAATTAGCTTAAAGGACTAAGTATAAAGTAGCTAGCTATACTTTAGTAAAAACCTAAGCTTTTTACTATTTCTCAACCTATATATACGTTTATATATAGTAATTAGTTTATTATACTAGCTTAACCGGTAGTAATTAGTCCGTAATACCGGCCTTAACTAGCGGTAATTAGTCTGTAATACCGGCCGTAACTAGTAGTAATTAGTCCGCGCTTTATCCCCTTATCTTTTCGCTATAAAGCGTAGCACTTATCTTTTTATAAAAGTATACTTAATACCGGCTAATAGTTATATTTTAATAAGATTAACTATAATATTAGCAAAGCATTAAAGTAAATCCTTCTATATATAATATTAGTCAGCTTTTATATTAATATTTATTTTATATTAATTAGTTAGCCCGCCTTTCTTATAAATTATAACTTAAGTATATATAAATCGAAACGGTCCGTTTAGTAAACTTATAAGCCCGGCGGGCGCTACCTTAATAATAAGTATATTCTTTATAAGTATAAAGGCTATAGCTTAAGTAAAGAAAAGTACTTTTTTTTCGTAAAGTAGATTTAGTCTACTTATCCTTTATTATTAATCTCTATTAGCTTAAGCATATTTTCTATTAGTATAGCGTTAGCGTCTTTTTATATATATATAATTGAATCTACTACTTTTAAAGGAAGATAAGCGCCCCTTTTAGCTATAGTAGCTGCTTAAACCTCTTAAGCGAAGTTAATAAGAATTAAGTTATCCTTTTTACCTTAAGCTAAAAGCGCGGACGATGCTTTTTATAGCTTTTACTATAGCTAAAAGCCGGCTAGTATAAGTATAGTTATTAGTGGCGGAGGCTACGGCGGCCGTATAATAGTTACTAAGGCGGCTAGTAGCTTTATATTAGCCGGGGATCCACTAGTATTTTAAGCGGCGGTATTCTATACTTTTCTTAACCGCTATAATCTAATACTTAAGATAAGTTCTGCTTATAGCGCCGCGGGCTACGCTTATAGTAAAGGAGTGAAATCCTAATACTAGCTTATCTCGATAGTAAATAAATATCTTACTAAATTCTAAAATAAACCCTAGCTAAATATTATATAAGCAATATTTTACCAGAATTTAATAGCTTCTAATACGCTAACAAAAGACGAACATAAACTTAGTACTAGTAAAGGATAAGCAGGAAAGTCTACTTTACAGCCCGGAGAGGAATAATAATAATCCGGCGGACCGGAATAACTATAATACGCCGGAACGGCATAATAATAATCCGGCCAACACCTCTCTACGCCTATAAAAGACTCTCTTTTCCTCTCTTCTTCCTAGCTAGAACTTAGACTTTTAAGAAATTTGAATTTACTCTTCTCGCTACCTTTTTCCCTTTTATGCCTTAGTGCCTTCCTCCCGCCTTTTACTCTTAGTCTTTTCTTGCTATTCCTTAATATAGTTTGCCGCCCGCTTACTAACTTTAATACTAACTAAGGTTAGCTAGTATTACTACTATATACCTATATATATATATAATTAACGCCCTTAAGCTTACGCCTTAAAACATACCCTTAAAAGCCCGTATTAAGCTTATAATAGCTTTATTATATTCCGACTTAATTAATAGCTTTTTAGCCTTTTTTCTCAACGCTTAAAGCGTTAGTTTAACTGAAAATAGTCTTTTTTACTTATAGCACCTTTTTTATATACTTTATAATACTTTATATATTATTTATATCGTATATATTATAACTTTTACGCTTTAAATATATAAGATTCCCCCCTTATACCTTAAAAGACTCTTTAAGCGGCTCCTAAGAAAGCTAAGGCGCTTAAGCGGCTTATATAGCTTATATAGCCACTTATATAAGAGCTACCTTAAAAGCCGCTCTTATTGCTATAATATCTTAAGAGCCGCCCCCGCTACCCCCCCCTTTAATTAAGTAGGCAATTTTAGTACTAATAGCTTCGCGCCTTTCGCCGCCGCTTAGCCCGCTATCTATAAGACTATTGCCGGATTTGCTTAAAGCGCCTTTATATAAAAAGCAATAAGCCGTATTAACGCCCTTTATATTGCCCTTACTATTACTATTACCGCTATTACTATTACCGCTACTAAACCTACTTTTACTTAATAAGTATAAGTAGCCGACCTTATAAATACTAATTAATGCTTATAAATTAAGACTTTATTATTAATCGCTAAAATATTAATACTTAATATTATAATAGCTCTTAGTTTCTTATAAAGGTAGGTTTACTATATACTTAGCTATACTATAACGCTTACTTATAAGAATAACAGCTAGCCCCTTATTATTTTAAGACTTTTTATTAATAACCTTAAGAGCTTAATTTCTATACTTAAAAAAACTAAGCGTTATATATTACTAAAGTAGCTATATAAAGCTATTTTTAAGCTTTAACTATATAGCTACTAAGCTATACGCTATGCCTAAGCTTTAATTAAAGCTTAATACTAGCCTTAATATATATAACTTAATATTAATAATATATAAGCTATATAAATAAAGTTTACTCTTAAATAGCGGCACCTTATAGCAAAAGATTAAGAATAGTAGATTTAGTCCGATAAATCCTAAGTTAATAGCGTTCCGTGCTACTACTTTACTATACTCTTTTTAAGTAAGTATTAGTCTTTTCTTTATATAATTTATATATAACGTTAAGATAGTACAACCGCTTAGTCTTATTTTATATATATTTTACTTATATTCCGGGACTTCTAGCTTCCGTAGTAAGAGTTCTTCGTTTAGTAAGATAACGCCTTAGTATATATAGCCGCCCTTATAAATAAAGCTATTACGAAGCTATTCTTAAGAGCTAAGCTAGTTAAGTAGCTTTTATATAGCCCTAACCTTAACTTAATTAAATATATATAGAATGCGATAAAGTCTTAGATTAACTAAGAATATATAGAATAAAGGCTTATAAGCTAGTACCTTAAGGACACGATCCTCGAAGCTTAAGAGGCTATTATAGGCGATTTCTTATTATAGTTAGTATATTTAATACCTTAAAGACTTTAAGCTATAATTAATACGTAAGGTAGTTCTATAAAGTATTAATTAACTTCTTAGTTACCTCTCTTTTAAGCACTTTTTGCCTGCTTTTCAGGTACCTTTTAGTACCTTAATACGCCCTTAATTATTAGCCCCATGGCCCCTATAAAAAGGGGCTGCAGACCGGGCTTGAAAGGGGGGGCCTAAGTCACGAATTTACAATCTTACAAGGATGCCGGTGTACTCTGTACTCGAGTTGTACATACAGTATGTGGGTCAGCCGACCTAAAGCGGATACATTTCCTAAGCTGGGGCGCAGGCTTATGTCAGCCTCACCAGTTGACCCGGGCGTGGGCTAGGGCTCAAAATTGGCTGCTGGGGCACACAATTTGGACATCCCCATGAACTATTGCGAGCACCCGTCCGACAGCGAAAACATCAACCACCATGGCCAGTGAGTTGGGAAAACCAACGCTTCCGCGATCCTCTCCTTGTTTTAACGAGCCATACCACAGAGTCCAAGAATTCCTCGCAGCACAATCAGTGGCGTAAAGCGCACCGTAACGGGTGAGTGTCCAGTCACGCGCACCAGTACGCAGGCCACATCCGCTCACAGCGGCTTCAGCATCAAGAAGCCCAAGACGTCGAGATACCCCTCGCTCAAGGGGACCGACCCCAAATTCCGCCGAAACCATCGACATGCTCTCCACGGTACCGCCAAGGCTCTGGTATGAATCGATCTAGCGTACCCTAGCAACGGGACGAAGAATATTAACACGTGGAACAGAAAGAAGCAAAGGAGGGGAAGCGTGAGACGGTTTGAGGGAAAATGTGTTGGCTTTGATGCGGGGGAAGAATGCTGCTTAGATCGCGATGGAGATGTCCGGCGTTGGACGACGTTTTCAGGTCGGCGTCGACGGACGCGTCGCGAAACGAATTGCCGGTGCCATAACGGGACATGATGTAGGGACCAAGTCAATCAGAAGGCCGCCACCGGGACCCTGTGGTTATCTCGCCCTTTCGCATATAATACATAAATTGTGTGTGCCGCTCTCTATGGGATCAGCCTCAATGGTTTAAACATTACCGTTGGGTTCTATGCGGGCCGCGTCGTTGCTTATTGCTACGAGGGACTGTCTTTGCCGTTTTTTGAAGTATACTGTATAGTTGTGACCAGCCCGCCTGAAGATCTAGAGCACCACCCGTTGTACGATGCTTGCAGCTCTTTTCAAAGCATATGTGACGCCGCGAAGAGCAATTGTCTGATCTAGTCATTACGAGCCTACCACTGGCTAATCCGCCCCTAAAAAGGACTAAAACTCGCTTAAAGGCGGAGTCGTTGCTTTACATAGTTTAAATAAGTCGCTGCGTCTATCCCGCTAGGATTAAATCGCGCTTATCCTCTTATAAAACGCACTACTTAAGCAAAGTAGTAATTTATTTATATCTCTTTTTATAGATTAACCCTTTAAAAAAGCAGATAAGCTAATAGCTTATAACTTTTAACTTAAGCAGCGTAGTTATAATTAAAAGTAAAATAAGCTTACTATAAGTTTTATTAATAAAAATTTAGTATGCCTTTTATTTATATATTATTATATAAGAATAGTACTAATAGCATAGGCTAACTAAGTGCGGGGAATGCGCTAAGTAAGAAGCCCCGCTTTTAGTCTAAACTTAATAGGTAGTCGACAGGCGCTCGTAACTAAAGCTAAGAGACTCTTTATTCTATAAGCTTTAGTCTTATAATAAAGTAAGTAGCTAAGTAATACTATAACTTATCGTACTATCTACTATCTTTACTACCTAATTAATAGTATCGTAAGACTATTACCTTATAATTTTTAAAGCTTTTTTTTTTTAATTACTTAATAAAGATAGTATTAATAAAGAGATTGCGAAGCGGTACTAAACCGGTATAGCGAAGCTAATATAACCTTAATTAAGGCTTATAAGTATAAGAGATTTATTCAGATAATAGATTTAACTAAATACCCTCTATACTTAAGATAATAAAAATGCCGTTAAGAATATTTTTACTAGTAAGTACTTAGTCCCCGCTACTTTAAGAAAAATAAAAGGCGTTTTAAGCTTATATTAAAGAACTAAAAGAGACTTAATAGTTATAAGAGTATATTATATAGCTTAAAGAAGAAATATAAGAAAAAGAAAGTTTACTTTTTAATTTATTAAAAAAGCATTATTAATTAAACTCCTTAAATTTAGTAGTTAGTTAAAGTAGTAAAGTAAAGCTTAAAAATATTATTTAGTTAGCTAACTAATTCTTAAAAACGACTTAACTAGCTTTATAACTTAAAGGATATATTAAAAGCTATACCTTAACGATTTTATAAAGATAATATTAAATTTCTATTTATAGTAGATTATATATATACTAATTATAATATAAGATAGCGCTAATATATCGAGGAATAGCCGCCGATTAACTAAGAATAATATAAAGTAAGCTAGATTTATTTTAAGGAATAAATACTTATACTTATTAAGAATATAGTAAATAAAGAGATACTTTTAGTAATATAGCTAAAGAACGCTTAATAGTAAGATATATAGTCTTTATTAAAGTTTAGCTTTTATCTTAATTTTATTAAACGATATTTTAAGCGGCTATTAAAGTAGATATAGTTATTAAAGTTCTTTACTAAGTTACGATTAAAGCTTTAAGAGTAACTTAACCTTTATTTAATACTTATTTAAAAGTATAGTAAAAAAGAACTAGTTTAAGTAGCTTAATGCTATTAAGACGCTATAAATAGTAATAAACGCTATTTAAGCGTAAGCTTTAAATTAAGATAGCGCGGAATAAGTTTAAAATCCTTTAACTAAGAAAATTCCTACTATAAAAAAGGCTATAGCGGACGTTAGTTAAGAGGTTCTTATTACTAAAGCACTATTAATACCTCGATAATAAAAAAAAAGACTTATATTTAGATACCCCTTAATATAACCGTAGCTAAGGTTATAGAAAAAGGCAAGGATAAGGCTTATCTTAAAACTAAGAGGTTATCTATTTTAAATATAATAAGCTAAGTTACTTTATAAAAAAATATACCTTAGCTTTAATTATTAATACCTTAGCGAATACCTTAGCGAATACCTTATATAGTAAAGCTACTTTATAGAGAAACGCTTAAAGGCCGGAGTAAACGCTTTTACTTTAGCTATATTAATACCTTAAGAGGATCTATTATAAACTCTTATAGTATTATTATAGCGAAACCTTATTAATATAAAGGTATACTTTAATACTTATAATATAGTAAACTTAGTAAATATATATTTTATATACTAATAAGCCTTATTATAAGTCTTATTATTATATCTTAAGCTCTTAATACTAAGTAATAATCGGGTAAATAACTATAAGGTTTAAGAGGTTTTAGTAAGATTTATAAATATAAAGGATACTAAAATAATAATTACTTAATACTATATTAATATTAAAAAGTTAACGCTAAATAACTATATACTAATCTTATAGTTAATTATAGCAATTATAGATAAGAAAATCTATATTATTTTATAGAAAAAGCAATAATAGTTTAAGTATTAAATCGGTACTAGCACTTTATAAAGTGTACGAAAATTCGTAAGAGATTGCCGGAATAAGGCTTATATTTATAGAATCGCTATTAACTTTAAGCTAATTCCGTTGCTAAATAAAGATAACGATAAAGGAATTCCGGAAAAAGAATAAACTAAGATACTATTAACTTTATCCCGATTTAAAGATATATTTTTAGTAAATAAGTTTAACTTATTACTAATTAAAAAAAGAATAGATTACGTAATTAACTTAACTTTTAGCGTTAAACTACCCTTTAAACTAATTTACCCTTTATCCTATAATAAATTATAAGTATTAAGGGACTAAATTAGTAATTTTATAAGACGCGTATTATCCGGGAGTTATAAAGCTTAGTAAGCGTATTAATCCTTTTTATCTTAAAGAAAGATAGTAGCCTTCGTCTTTATATAAACTACTAAGGACTTAACCGTATTATATAGAAAAATCAGTACTTTTTACTTTTTATTTTAAAGATCCTTAACTATTATTAAAAAGCTAAATTCTTTTTTAAGATTAATATTCAAAACGTATATTAGCGTATTTATATAAAAAAAGGCGATAAGTAAAAGATAGCCTTTTAATTATACTATAGATATTTTAAAAACCTTATAATACTATTTAGCTTAACAAATACTTTAGCTACTTCTTAAAGCTATATTAATTAAGCGTTAAAAAGCCTTATTAATACTATTTATATAGTATATCTTAATATTTTCCTTGTCTTTTTATAAATAAAAAAAGAATATACTAAATACTTTTAATAAGTTATAAACAGGCTATATATAGTATAACAATTTATAAAGCTATTTAAATATATATTTTATTAGTAATAAGTTCTGTTTCTTAGTTTTATTTTATTAATTAATAAGGTATTAATAGAACTTTTATAAGTTAAAGTAATCTTTAAATAGCTAATAGTTATAACGGGTCGGCCTTAATACGGCTAAAGCAGTAGTTATGCTACTATTCGTTACTACGGGGCAGCTATTTAATTAAACCACTACGTTAAACGGCGGCAGGGCAAAAGAAGACGAATTAACTAAGCTGCTAGCTAGTTAATTAACCACGCCTATTAAGGGTTATATAGGCGCAGCCCGGGCCTAATCTAAGGCCCAGCCCGTAACACTACCCCCTCTTTACCCCCGCCACCCCTAGGCGGGGCTAATAGGTCGTCTCCCCTAGCCGGCAGCTCTCGTGGTTATAAGCCTAGGCCGAACGTCGCCTGCTAGTGCGTCGGTAGGTCTCGAACCTAAGACCCTTTATTGTAGCTTAGTTAACTATAACGGGTCGGCCTTAATAGGGCTTAAGCAGTGGTTATGCTACTATTCGTTGCTGCGGGGTAGCTATTTAATTAAACCACTGCGTTAGACGGCGGCAGGGCAAAAGAAGACGAATTAACTAAGCTGCTAGCTAGTTAATTAACCACGCCTATTAAGGGTTATACGGGCGCAGCCCGGGCCTAATCTAAGGCCTAGCCCGTAATAATACTTAATACTTATTAAGATATTAAAGTCTTTTTTAGGTTTTATAATTACTACTATCGTTTTATCTACCGCTATTTTTATATAGTAGTACCTTTTACCGTATTATTAAAAGGTAATAATAATAATAAGAAGCTAAAAAAAGGAAACTTAAACGTAACTAAATTAATAGCGTTTTAGTCCTTAAAGAATATATTTATTAATATACCCTTACTTTAAAACTATGACTTAAAGAGGTATTTTTAAATTAAAATTAATATATTATAATATATAATAATAAATATTTTATCTTAACTTAATAATAAAGGTCGCTAGTATTTAATTATTCTTTCGTTAAAAAAGTTTACTAAGGCTAAGTTAAACTATATAGTCCTATACTAAGAACTATTTACTATTATAAAGTTATTTAAATACTAGTAATACTATATTAAAAGAGCCGCATAATAAGTAAAAGTCTTATTTAACTATTTTAACCTTAAAACGTTTATACGCTAAACCTCCCTTAATCGGAAATAAGCATAATAATATATATACTTAGCACTATTCGACTTTATAATTAAGTATAAGATAAGGAAGTTAAACCCGGCCGATATATTATTAAGAATACTTAAATATAAGGGCGAGAAGCACTTATTTATAGAGTTATTACTAAAGCTTAAGTTAAAGCTAGCTTTAATAAATTACATAACTATTAATAATCCGTAAAAGAATAGTAAGAAGTCTTTATAAGTAAAGGAAAGCTTAACCTTAAGCCGGTATAAGTATAGCGAGTTGCTTTTATATAGGGAAAATATTTAAGCTTTTATATAGCGAACTACTACTAACTTAAAAGTAAACTTTAAGTAACTAGCTATATAAGCTAAAAAGAGAGCTAGTTATAAATAGCTACTTTTAAGGAAGACTATAAGGAATATAGCTTATAGCCTCTTTAGTATATACCGTAAAAGATTTTAATACTTTGCTAAAATTGCTAAAACGTACTTAAAGTAAAGATATAGTAATTACTTAACGAAAAGCGGTTAAAACATTCTTAAAAAAGAAGTTTCTTTCGTTATTATAATTAAATAGATTACTATTATAAAAAGGATAAATCGTAGTACTTTT
This sequence comes from Ophiocordyceps robertsii, assembly GCA_027405785.1. Classification (NCBI taxonomy): domain Eukaryota; kingdom Fungi; phylum Ascomycota; class Sordariomycetes; order Hypocreales; family Ophiocordycipitaceae; genus Ophiocordyceps; species Ophiocordyceps robertsii. The sequence continues at coordinate 47,679 of JAPEBW010000130.1, forward strand.
TAATACTACTTTATAATAAGAGTTAATATAACTTTACTATAATAACTTATTAATAAGATACTTTAAAGGCTAATAAATAAGTAAATTTCTATTAAGGAATCTTTACTAAGAGAAGAAAATAAGGGATATTAATAAATATATTTAAGAATACTTAGTATATTAAGGCGCTATATTAAGAAAGTATTGCCTTTATAGCGCTATATAATTATTATTATACCCTGTACGATTATAAGAAAAACTATTAATAGACTTTATTATAGCTTTGCTAAAAGTATAATATAAGGGATAAAAAGGTAATATAATACTAATAATTATAAACTAATATACTAAGTATTGCCTTTTTATTTTATATTTAAAAATAATAAACGCGCTTAAGCTAGTAAGGGCATTTTATTAAAACGTTAAGTTAATATATAGGCCCTTAAAAGATATAGTTATAGATAGAGGATTACTATTTACTAATAAGTTTTAATTAAACTTATATTATATCTTATAAATAAGACGTAGGTTATTAATAGCGTTTTATCTTTAAACTAATAGCTAAATAAAACGTATAAACTAAGTAGTATACTACTACTTTAAATATTTTATAAATTTAAAATAAATAAACTAAGCGTTACTTCTTTAAGTAGTATAATTCGCGTATAATAACTTATTTAAGACTACTATTAAGCTATCTCTTAACGAAGCCCTTTTTAGCTATTAGCTAAACTTTTATATTAACGTTAAAGATAATATTATAAAGAGGGAAGTACTTAAAGTAAAAGTAAGAATTAATAAGCTAAAAACTTTATAATAACAATTTAAGAAATATTAATAAAAAGCTATTAAAGCGTAAATAAAGTATTATAACCTTAAGCACGAACTACTTTTACTTAAAGTTAGTAACCTTATTATGCTCTTTATAAAGAATTTGCGGTTTAAGGATAAGAAAAGGAAGCTATCTTTTAAGTATATTAAACCTTTTTTAGTACTATAAGCTATTAAGAAGTAAGCTTATTATTTAGCTCTCTTAGATAAATACTTATATATATAATATATTTTATATTAGCTTATTAAAACCTTAAAGGAAAGGCTAAGCGATTAAAGAGGCGCTAAACTATTAATAATACTTAACCTTTAAGATAAAAAAAGCGAATAAGAAGTTTAAGAAGTGCTAAATAAGAAACGTATTAAAAGCGATACCTTTTTCTTAGTTAAGTAAAAAGAATAGTTAGTAAAGTATATATTAAAAGTTAGAGCAGCAGCTAAATTGTGGGGAATTCAGGAGATCACGTGATATTACGTGATAGAGGTGTCGATGTTGTATAAGGCAGGATTCAGCTGGAATTGATTGATAAAGAATTAAGTGCGTGAGTGCTTGTAGAATCTCTAGCTATTTAGTAGCGGGAGATTCGCCTTTTATAGATTAATATGAGGGAACGGAGTGACATATCCAGACCGGCCTTCAGACGGTCTTAAAGCCCGAGAAATGTTGATTTTAAAGCATTTAACCCCGTGGCTGGATGTCCCTTCCTTATGCGGCAATTCGTGTTTAAAGTTAGTTAAGGTTGGTTTATATCTAAGCGGATCCTTGTTTTATCTAGCCACCCTAACCTCCTTAGTTCCGTACATAATGTTATAGACATTGTATAAGGACGTAAGGACCTAGGAAATAACGAGCCGAAGCTAGCCTATTTAATGCGGGTTTTTGTATAATTTATACACCCCCTTATACTTAGCTAATTAAGGAAGGATTAAATAGCTGATTTATTAAAGTAGTAAAATCACTCTCTTATAGTATAATTAATAAATTACCGCTAAGGATATAGCGAATAGCTAAGCACGTATTAGCAAATACTTTACTAACCTTATTAAGAAAAAGAATAAACGTAAAACTAAGTAAAAGCTAAGATATTAAGGGCGTAAGGATAACCTACTTAATAAGTTATAATTCCTTACTTACTTAATACCGATTCGCTACTAATTAACTATTTCCTTAGTTTAGATAACTATTTATAAAATAGTAAAATATAAAATAAGAAAGAAAAGTAAGTAAAAGTAAATAACTAAAAGTAAATATAAAGCTAAGCTAAGTCTTCTTAAAAACGATAATAATAAAAGAAAGAAACTATAAGCTAAGCTATTACTACCTTATATTATAAATAAAAGAGAGATAAAAAAAGGATAAAAAGGAAAGATAAACTTAAACTATTTTTTACTTATATTAACGCTTTGTTAGTATTATAAGAACTTACTAAATAGTCCTTTTATTTGTATTAAAAAGAAAAATATCGGTATTCCCCGCTTTTCTATTAGTTATATCTTAATTAGTATAGCACTTACCTCCGCTTTTATAATAAGTTAAGTATATTGCTAAAACGTATAGCTTATATCGCCTATAAGTAGCTAGAGTATTAACTATACTTTTTTAGTATAGTACTTTAAACTAGCTATATTAATACTAAAAGGCGACGCTAAGGTTAACCGGGTAAGCAGCTTACGCCGCTTATTAATAAGCGTATAATAGTTACTATACTAAGACTAAGAGATCGTTAGCTAAACGCTAGTATATTAATTATATATTTATTACTATTATATTCTTTTTAGCACCTATAATACTATTCTCCTTTTAATAAGTTATCTTAGCAATATTAAACGCCTTATAAAGATATTAAGCCGTTATAGTAGGATAGCAGTAAGCCTCCCCGCTAAATATAAAGGCATTATTATTATTATTAATATTCTTAAAGTTAGTATTATTAACGTTAAGTATATTAAGCTCTTAAGTATAATTAAGCATAGCAATTCTATAAATATAGTCGCTAGCTATAAGTATAGCCGCTTATATAACAATTAACTAATAAATATTCTTAATAAATTTAATGAATAATTATAGTTAATTAATAATATACTTAATTATAAGTAACTATATACTAATAGCACTACTTATACCTTATAAAGGTAACGCTAAAGAAAATATACTTAATCTTTATAACCTTAATAAGCTTTAGCTTAAATGCTTTATAAGCTACAATAGCGGTATAGAAATAATATATATACTAAAGTTTAGTAAGCATTATATTATTAATACGGATAGCGCGGGCTTTAGCCTTAAACTATATATATTTTGCCCGTAAAATAATTAAGATATTAGCCTTACTATTACCTATATTAATTTTAGTATTATAATTACTATCGCTATTACTATCGCTAATTATATTAGGCTACTCTTTTTTAAGGGGAGGCATAATAAGTAAAGCATCGTAGCTAAGCATCGCTTATATCTTAAAGCTTAATCGGTCTTATTATTACTACTCTTAAAGAGAATTATTATTATTAGCACTATTAGTATTAAAAGCAAAAGACTTACTTTATTCTTATTAATTATTAATAAGCGTATTAATAACTATATCCTTAAGGATAAGTATAAGGTTAAGTATAAGCACCTCTTTAAGAGGTGCTCCTTTATTATAAAGTAGCGGTAAGCTAAGTATCTTCTTAGCCTAACTTTTTTTAGTATTAGTGCTAGCTTTTTTAGCTAAAGGAGAGTTAAGGACTTAAAAAGAACCTTAATCGCGATAATAATGCTTTAAGGGCAAACCCCTTAAGAGTTAATACTATATTTAATATAAGAAATCGTCGCGCTTATTAGTTAAGCGTAGCTTTAAAGAATAAGGTATATTAGCGATAATAAAGAGGTATAGAATATATATTAAATAAAGAGCGAAAAGGTATAAAAAACTTAATAGTAAAATAACTGCGGAAGAGTTAAAAAAGAAAAAAAAATAAAAGGTATAAAAATAAGCATAATAAACTTTTAATTAGTATATTGCTATTAATATATAGGCGTTATACTTTTAATTAGCTAAGGGCAATTAACGTTATAATAACGTTATATATAACCCCGCGTATTTAATACTATATTTAATTATATACAACTACTAAGCGGATATACGACTATATTTTAATTACGCGCGCTTATATAAAAATACTAACTAAAGATATAACTTTAACTTTATGCTACTAAATCCTTTATAAATAGTATACTTAATATACTTTTAACTAAATAACTAAGGGCGTTTATTATAAAGAGGGGATACATATAAAAATAGTATTAATAGTATAGGCTAGCTAAGTGCGGGGAATATACTAAGTAAGAAGCTCCGCTTTTAGCCCTAACTTAATAAGTAGTTAATAGGCCCCCGCGATTAAAGCTAAGAAACTCTCCTTTTTATAAGCTTTAGTTATATAATAAAATAGGCAGCTAAGCAATATTATAACTTATTATACTAACTACTATCTTTGCTACTTAATAGTATTATAAGACTATCTCCTTATATATTATTATTAAGTTTGTACTAGCTACTAGTTTAAAGTATTTATAAAGATACTTATTTATAATAGTTAAAAACTTTAGCTTATTTTGCTTTAATAATAACTAACCGCTTATTATAATACCGCTTTAAGTTTATATTTTACTTAGTATATAATATATTTAAGAGTATAAATTACTTTATTAAGTAGTTTAGTAATTAACTTACTTTCTTAGCTTTTAACGTATTTTATATATTTTATTCTTTTATTATTAAAAGTAAATAAGCTTAAAATTAAGTGAAAATTACTAGTAGTTCTTTTATAAGTTATTCTTTTTAGCTAAGCTAAAAACATTATTTATAATTACTTAAGTTTATTAATAAACTTTTTCTTAAGAGAGTATTTTAAGTTGTTTTTGCTTTAAAGCGGCCTTAGCCTTTTTAAGCTTAGTTAGTTGCTTTAGTCCTTTTTAAAGTAATAGTCATAGCTTTTTGCTTTTTAGCTAGCCTTTTTCTTTTCCTACTTTTACTCTTTTTTAGCTTAAGTCTTAACTTCTACTTAACAGCGTTAAAAAAACAATAAATCTTATTATATAAGTGCCTTAAGCTTTTTACTAAGCCTTTTATAGCTTTAAGTAAATAGAGCTTTATATTAAGTACGTTTTATAAAAAGACGTATTTTTAATAAAGATTTTTTTAGTCTTTTAATAATAAGTGTTTCTCTTACTATTATATATAAATACTTTGTACTATTTATAAAGCAATTTTTTACTATAGCGTTTAGTAATAAAGCTAAATTAATAGTATTTAAAGTACTATAAACGCTATATTAAGTTCTTATATAGTTTTATATTAAAGGCTTTTAACTAAATAATCTTTTATTTTTTAGCTAGTTTACCTTTTTTACTTTCTTTAAAGTGAAAATAAAAGCTATCTTAAGCATACTTTTAGCGCGGGGGTTTTTTATATTTAGCTAAATAATAAAAACGCTATTAGCCCTTATAATTCTATTTATTAATACTTATTTTGCTTCTGTTTTTAACACTTTAACTAAGACCTTTTTAATAATTACTATAAAGCTACTATATATAAAAGTTATTTTTGCTTAAAATATAACTTAAAGCCATACTTAATTATACTTTAAAAAGATAGTATTCTCTTTTTAGATAATAGTTCTACTTTTACTAAGAAGCTTTTATACTTTTATTATTTTTCTTTTGCTATAAAAGTATTAATTAATAACCTTTATAGTTTTTTTTAGTTTTTTTAACATTTTAAGTAAATATTAATTAATTCTTATTAAACTATAAGCTAACATATATACTAACTAAGTAATTACTTTTTTATAACTATATAATCTTTTATAAAAGCTACTATAACTATAGTTTATACTACGCTTAATAGTATAAAGATAAAAAGATAAAAAGCGGACTAAATACTACTAGTTAAAGCTAATATTAAAAACTAATTACTATTAATTAAAGCTAGTATTATAAACTAATTACTGCTAGTTAAGCTAATATAATAAACTAATTACTATCTATAAACTTATATAGAGGGTTTATAAATAGTAAAAAGCTTCTTTTTTCTTTAAAGTATATTAAAGTACCTTTTACTTTGCTTTTTAGCCTAATGAATTCTAAGGATCTTTAAATATAGAAACTAGCTATTTATTATTAGTATATAAATAAACTATAAATATCCTCGTAAAATTTGTAAATAAACTAAGTATAAGCCCGGTTAGAAATTCTATAAATTATAGTTTAGGAAATGCTTTAAATATCTTTAAATATCCTATAAAAATCGCAGTAAAGTTTATCCTATATCTTTTAAAGTTTTCGCTTTATAAGAAACAAGTTAAACTATAGTTAAAATATACTACGGAAATTCTTATACATCCTTTAAAAATACTAATAAAATCCGCTTAGTGGTTTTTAAGGCGTTTTAATAGTGAAAATATTATAAACTTTAGTTAAAAAGCTTTATAAGCTTTTTAAAATATGTTTTAGAAACTTTAATAAAGTCCGCTTCGCAGTATTTATTATATTTTCTAAGGCGTGCTTTTCTAGTATATACTTTAAGCGTTTTTACTATAAAGACCTTTATTTATTTTAAGTTTTTTATATAGGATCTTTATAAGCTATATAAAAAGTTTAAGTATAACTGCTTAAATTCTATAATAACTCCTTTAGTAAAATAAAAAGACTAATATCCTCGTTAAGTAATAGAAAAATAAAGTAAAAAGAGGCGCTAAGTAATTGCTTTATAGTAGTATTCTTTTATAGCGCTAATAGTATATTATCTTTAGATTACTATTAGGTTTTTAATATATTCGGCCGGTAGTATTTTAGCGCCTAAAGAAATAAATAGAAGTTTTTATTTAAGATACTTAGCTATATATTTAGTTTATTAAGGCGATTAATATATTTATCTTAAAACAGTAATTAGGTTTTTTTTTAAAGCGTAAAGCTTAGCGCCTTCTTAACTATAAAAAGTTATTATATAAAGGGCGGGATATGTTATAAGAGATTAGGTTATTTAAGCTTTATTTTATATTGTTATCCTACTTACCTTTTACTCTATTTATTAATCTTTTATTAAGTTATTAATACTATATTAGCTTAATAAGCCGCTTATAAGCAATATATTTTATCTTACTTAATACCGCTATTATAACTATCCTTTACTTTTTATTTCTAAGCTTTTTAACATATTATCCTTTTTAATTAGCGCTACTACTTAGGCTTTTTACTAACTAACGTGCTATTCTATTTATTCCTCGATATAGCAGTAAATACGCTATAACTAATAGTAGTTATAACAGCAGCTATAGGAATAGGAGCAGCAGTAATACTATTAGCCGTAGGAGCCTTTTTAAGGCTTCTTATAATTTCGGCCTCTTTAGGCTTCCCTCAATCTTTTAGCTACGTATAGACCTAAATACTATTTACCCTTTAATTTAGTATATAGACCTTATACAGACCTTCTATAAACCCTTTTTTTCATAAAGACTATTTATTATTTGCTATTATTTAATAGACTATTTGTTATTTCCCTACTTATTTTAAATTCATCCTTATTATATTTAGTCTATTAAATAGCGACGAAAATAATAAGACAAGAGCTTTATGCTTAAAATAAGCCTTTTCTATGTTTAAGATACGCGCTTAGCTACTAAGAATATCTTAAGGTAATACTAAGCTATCTTATAAATTATTATATGTTTAGTTAATACTAAGGAAATAAACATTAAAGTCCTTGTTTTAAAGCGGTTAATAAAGTTTTTAATAGCCTTTATACTTACTTTTTTATATGGAAAGTACTAAATATTCTTAAAAGTATAAAAAGGCTTAATATAAAAAGGCTTTAAAAAACAAAGATATAAAGTATATTATTAGTATAGCTAATAAAGCTAATATTAAACCTAAGGACTTTATTGCTTAAAATAAAGTTAAATGATATTTAGATCTTTTATAGGCTAGTAAGTAAAGCTAAGCATAATTTATAACTAAGTAAAAACTCACTATAATTATTATCTTAATGCTAAAGTATAACTTTAAAAAGGCTGGCCTTTTACAAATTATATTTATTCCTATTAGCGGCTTTTATAAAGTTAAGCGGCGGAATATATTATAAGGCTAGTTATTATTATCTCCTCCGGTTATAAAAGAATAGCGGATAAACTACAATAAAGCACTTATATACCTTTATATAGCCGGGCTAAGTATAGCGGCTAAGTATTAAAAAAAGGTATATACTAAGTAAGATTAAAAAGGTCCTTAAAGCTTATGTTAGCTATAAGCTAAAAAAAAGACTTTATAGTATAAGCTAAACTATAAGTTAAATAAGATAAGGTTTTTACTATTATAGCTGAAAATAGTATTATAAATCCGGCTAAAAATAAATAAAGCTAATCTTTAAATATATAGTTAAGGATAATATAAATATTATTTTAGTTATTTAGCTAAAACGGGTTTTTACTAACTATAGTAGCTATTATAAACTTTAAGACTATAGTAAGGTTAGTTAGCTTAAAAGTATTAAGTATTAGCTAGTTATTCCGCTAATAAAGATTTTTAGCTATACTTATAAAAATATATAGGCGGTAGGTGCTTTTAAATAGTAAGAACTAGGTAAAAAGTATAGTTAAGTTACTATTAAAACAGCTATAAAGACTACGCTATAATATAAAGTTAAAGAGTAAATTATTAAAGTTAAGTATTTTAAGAAAATAGTATAAGCTATTTTTTATAATATTATAATTTCAGTCGAATTTATTAGCTTAAGAATAGTAATAAAAAGCAGTATAGCTCTATATAAATCTTTAAACTTTAAGGTTTTAGCTTTCGCCGAAATACTTAAGGCTATAATAAATAGCCGCTTAATTTTTATAAAGCTTAAGCGCTTATTTATATCTTTTATATTAAAAGTATAAAGGCTTATATAAAAGTAAGCAAAAGGGGTATTTAAAAAATAGCTGATCTTAGCTATATAAAATATGTAATAAAAGAAAGACTTAAAATAAAAGTATAAAGATTATAAACTTAAAGTATAAAAAGCTATATATATAAGAGTAAGCAAAGTATAACGGGCTAAAGCTAGCGGCTTTAGTAAATATAGTTATAAAAGAATAAGTGGTAAAAAGAATTTAACTAAGTATATTATAAAGCTAAAATAGCTTTATTACTTAAGGTAAATAGTAATATATTATTATTAAGATAACTAATTATTTTAAGTATAATAAGTTATGGTTTTTTATAACTTATAGTAGCTTTTAAGTTTTATACTTAAGCTTAACTACTTAATTCTCTTAGTTAAAGATTTTTATATTAAGTTATATTATATATTATACTTTTATTTAAACTACTTAAGTAGCTAACCTTTTTATATTTTCTTTAAGGCTTTTATAATCTTTAGTAAAAATACCACGTTTTTATGAATTTAGAAGTTATAGCTACTTATTTCTTTTTCAAAGCTATAAGAAACTCTTTTTAAGGCTTTCCGCTGCTTTTTTTTATTATATAACTTTATAAGATTCTTTTAACTTTTTATCTTTTAAAATAAAACATTCTTTTGTTTAAAACGAGCTTTAAGCATATAGTGAAATTATCTAATAAGCGTAGTTATACTATAAAAATAATAAAATAAATATTAAAAGATCTTTTTATATTTAATTAATATTTTAGCTAATTTACTTTAATAGTAACTCTAAACAGCTTACTATATTTTTCTTAAAGTTTCGCTAGCTTACTATTAATAATTTCATACCCTTTATTAAGCTATAGCTTGACCTAATCCCTAGGTATTAATTTTATTAAGTAGTATTTCTTATTATATTTATACCTTTTAGCGGCCTAATTTTAAGTTATAGATAGCTTTATTTTTTTTTATAAGACAGCTTAATTTTATAGGTATAAATAATCGCTAAAAAACTAAAGCTTATTATTTAGTTTTATTTTTATAATAAGCTCGCTTAAAACTATATAAATTACTTCGGAAAAAGAATTATTTAAGCTAAACTATAAATCTATTAATATATTAGTTTAACGTAAATTTAAAAGGTTTGCGGTATATAATTATAGCGCATTTTATATAATTTAGTTTCGTCTTTTTAATAAGCTATTAATATAAAGATATTTAGTAGGAAGCAGAAAAACTTATAATCTTAAAGCCTATTATAAGGTCTGCTAAAACGCTAATATAAACTTTATATTTTAGTTTAAGATTATCCCCTTAATAATATTTTTATTAGCGTAAAGTATTTTAATATATAGCGCTTATATTTAATCTTTTGCTCTAAAATCATTATTACTTAAGATAAGGAGATATATCTTTAAGAGTTTATTAGTTATTATTAATAAAGATTAAAAAGGTTCTTTATAAAATTATTTTAAAAAGAATATTCTGCTTAAACTATTAAGAGTTTAAGAATAAAATCTATTATTATTATGTGGTATAAGCTTAGCGGGCTTTAAATTAGGATAAGCTATCTTAATATTTTACTTTTACAAGTTTTATTATAGTTCTTAGTATTATAGCTATTTATAACTTTATTAATGTTTTTTTAAGCCGTAGGATTAAGAAACATTAAGATAAATGTTCTTATATCTATATATAGCTAGCGTAAAAATAAATAATTAAAGCGTTTTTAATAATTCCCTTAATATAAGATTTAAAGATATATAGCCTTTAGTGTTTATTAGTTTTTATAAAGTATAATAATCTTTAAAACTAAAGAAATTTAAGTCTAAGGATACTATTTTTATTGTTAAGCTATATAATAACTTTTATTTATTATATATCTTTTATATACTTACGAATCTTTTTTTTATAGAGCTATAGTTTATTTCATGCTTTTATTTAAGAAAAATACGCGGTTTATCGTCTTATTTTCTTAAATATATATTAATTACCCTTTTTTGTTTAACGATATAAGTTTATCGTCTTAATATAATTATCATAAAAGCGTACTTAATATAATATGCTTAATACCTAAGATATAATATACCTTATATAAGAATTAACTTAAGTGTTTAAAGATAAAGACTAGCTTATTATTAAACTTAATATTAATAAAAAATTAAGAACTTTTAGTATAGAATCTTATAAGTGCTAGCGTAGTTTATAAGAATAATTACTTATACTATCTTAATTATAGCACTATAGTACGTAGCTTATAAACTGCTTATATTAAGCTAGCTACTTTAAGTTTTATAAGCTAATATTAAGGTTCTTAATTTTAAAAACCGTAGCGAAACTAAATAATAAGCTAAACCTTAGTTTACGCTAGTAAAGTCTTTATATCTTTTTTTATACTTTCTTTTAAGTAAAAGGCTATAGCCGCTACTTTATATTCTTAAGATATATTAATATAAATAAATAGGTATTAAGCAGAGTTAAAGTAGTAAATTGTTTAATGCTTAATAAGCTTTTGAGTTATATTTTTAAAGGCGTTTTCCCTTTTTAACATAAGTTAAAAAGTAGCTTTTACTATATATTATCCTTATCCTTAGCTTTTTAATAAGACTTCTTTTTCTTATTTTACTTAAAGTAGCTTTATGTTTTACTGTTATAGGATATTAAGTTCTTTAGCGAAATAGAAAATAATATAATAAAGGTGTTTAGTAAGGCTAATCTATTTCTTAAGCTACGAAAAGTTTTATAATAATATAATATCTCTTAAGGCTTATACGTCTTTATTTATATTTATTAGCTTAGTAGTATTTCCTTTTAACTTAAAGAGTTATATAAATAAATACATAAAAAGGAACGTTAGTCCGGATAAAGTAATATTATAATTATAAAAAGCGTAAAATCCTTCCTTTAAGTATTAAAAGTATTCTTTAGCTATGTTAAAACAAATAATAATATTATTAATATAAGCTACTATATATTTTTAGTATTTACGAAGAATATTATTAGTAATTCTTTAAACGGATACCGGAGAGTTTTTAAAACCTATAAGTATTATTAGCAACCTTTTAAGCCCGAGATAAGTTATAACTATAAACCTTGTTAAGTAGTCTTTATAAATTAAAAACTAATAAAAAATAATTATATATTTACTATATTAATAAACCTTTTCTCTTAAAGGCATTTATTTATATTTCTTTAAAGCGATATAAAGTGCTACGCCCTATAGCGTTAGGATAGGGGGATAGGGCGCGGACGAATTACCGCTAGTCGGGGCTAATACTACGGACTAATTACCGCTAGTCGGGGCCGGTACTACGGACTAATTACCGCTAGTTAGGCTAGTATAACGGACTAATTACTACATATAAACGTATATAAGGGTTTAGAAATAGTAAAAAGCTTATCTATTCTTTAAAGCATAGCTAGCTACTTTATACTTAGTTCTTTAAGCTAATTTTAAGGATCTTTAACTATACTATCTTTTTATCTATTTTTAATATATAGATAAACTATAGATATCCTTATAAAATCGCTTAATAAACTAAGTATAAGCTTAATTAAAAACACTATAAACTATAGTTAAGGAAATCCCTTAAATATCCTTAGATATCCCTTAAAAATCGCGGTAAAGTTTATCTTATAACTTTTAAGGTGCTTTTATAATTAAAAATAGGTTAAACTATTATTAAGATATCCTATAAAAATCCTTAAATATCCCTTAAAGATACTAGTAAAATCCGCTTAGTAGTTTCTACGGTATCCTTTATAGTTAAAAACGTTATAACTTATAGTTAAGTAGGCTTTTAAGCCTTTATATATATATCTTAAAAACCTTAGCGGGGTCCGATTAGTAATATTTATCGTATCTTCTTAAGCGAGCCTTTATAGTGCGTGCTTTAAGCGTTCTTATCGCGGGGTTCTATAAGGCTCCTTAAAAGTAAAGTAAGGAGTCCGGGCATAGCTATTTAAATTCCGTAATAACTCCCTTAAGTAAAAAAGAAAAGCTAACATGCTTATTAGTTTAAAGTAAGAATAAAATAAAGGGGGCGTTAAGTAATAGCTTTATAGTAGCGTCTTCGCGCTATATTAATAGTACGCTGTTCTTATTCTTTTAATAGTTTTTTCGGCCTATTTAGCTAATAATAACTAAGTAGCTTAGAATAGTTAGTAAGCGGCTTTTATTATAGATCCTTACCTCTTATTTAGTTATACGTCTTTATCTTTATTAAGGCAATTAGCGCGTTTAGCTAAAGCTTATAATAAAGTTTTTCGACTTTCCTTTAAAGCGTGCGTTTAAGCACTTATTAGGTAGTAGGAAGTCTTTATACTAAGGAATATTCGAATTCCTTAGCGGGATATATTATAAGAGACTAGCTTTATTTAAGCGTTATTTTATATTATTATCTTACTTACCCTTTACGCTATTTTTTAATCCTCCGCTAAATTTCTTATACTACTTACTAGCCTTATAAGCTGCCTATAGGCGAGATATTATATCTTACTTATTACTACTATCGTAATTATCCCCCGCTTTTTATCGCTAGGCTTTTTAACCTATTATTCTTTTTATATAGCGCTACTACCTACGCCTTTCCGCTAACTAACGCGTATCTAGCTACTAAGAAAGTATTAAAGTAAAGGTAGGCCGTCCTATTAATATTAATAAGTATAGTTAGCACTAAGGTATCGAATGTTTATATTCCCGCTTAAAAGCGGGTAATAAAGTCCTTAATAGCCTTAGTATTTAATACCTCGCTCTTAAGGTTTTAAACGTACTTAATAGTCTTAAAGAACCTCTTTATAAAAGCGGCCTTAAGGGCAAGAATATAAAGCGCGTAGTTAATATAACTAATAAAGCGGATATTAAAGCCTAGGAATTTTATTGCTTAAGTTAAAGTTAAGTCGCGTTTAAACTTTTCGTAGGCCTATAAGTAAAACTTAGCGTAGTTTATAGCTAGGCGGAAACTTCTAATTATTATAATCTTATTACCGAAGTATAGACCTATAAAGCTAGGCTTATTAAAGATTATATTAATTACTATTAGCGGCTTTTATAAGATTAAGCGGCGGAATATATTATAAAGCTAGTTATCGCTCTCTTTTTTAATTAAGGAAAGACGGCGGATAGACTATAGTAAAGCACTTATACGCCTTTATATAACTAAGCTAAGTATAGCGGCGGGTAAAAAGAGCGTTTGCTAAGCGGGACTAAATAAGTCTTTAAAGCTTATAGCGGCTATAAGCTAAAAGGGGGATTTTTTATAGCGCGGGCTAGACCGCATATAAAGCGAGATAAGGTTTTAGCTATAGTAGCTTAAGACGCCGCTATAAACCTAGCTATAAACTAATTAAGTTAAGCTTTAAATATATAATTAAAGACGGCGCGGATATCGTTTTAATCGTTTAGCTAAAGTAAGTTTCTACTAGTTATAGCGGCTACTATAAATCTTAAGACTATAGCGAGGTTAGCTACCTTATAGGCGTTAAGTATCGGCTAGTTATTTTACTAATAAAGATTACTAGCTACGCCTTAAAAAATATATAGGCGGCGGGGGCTTTTAAATAATAAAAGCTAAGCGGGAGGTATAGCTAAGTTACTACGAAACCGGCTATCTAAACTACGCTATAGTATAAGGCTAAGAAGTAAGTCGTTTAAGTTAAGTATTTAAAGAGGGTAATATAGGCTATCCTTTATAGTACTATAATTTAAGTCGAATCTATTAGCTTAAGCGCGGTTATAAAAGGCGGCGTAGGTTTATATAGAAGCTTAAACTTAAAGGTTTTAACTTTTATTAAGGGACTTAAAGCTATAAAGGATAGCCGCCTCGTTTTTATAAAGCTTAAGCGCCGGCTTATATCCTTTATATTAAAGGCATAAGGGCTTATAAGAGAGCGGGCTAAAAAAGGAATTATAAAATAGCTAGTCTTAGCTATAAAAAACGTTAAATAATAAAAAGACCTAGAATAAAAGTATAAAGATCGTAGGCTTAAGGTAAAGAAAGTTATATATATAGGAGTAAGCGAGGTATAGCGGGCTATAAGTAGCGGTAAGGGGAAATATAGTTATAAAAAGAAAAAAGGAAAGGAAAGAGGGTAGGCGGCGGAAAGAATTTAAATAAGTATACTATAAGGCTAAAAGGGCCTTATTACTTAAGGTAAACGGTAGTATATTATTATTAAAATAACTTATTACCTTAAGTATAGTAAGTTATAGTTTCTTATAACTTATAACAGCTTTTAGGTTTTATACTTAGGCCTAACCGCTTAATTCTTTTAGTTTAAGAGTTTTATATTAAGTTATAAAGGCCGCGTATTATACTTTTATCCGAACTACTTAAGTAGCTAACTTCTTTTATGCTTTTTTAAAGGCTTTTATAATCTTTAGTAAGAAAACCCCTTTTTTATTAACTTATAAGTAATAGCTACTTAGCTAGCCTTTTTAAGCTATAAGGAACTCCTTCCTTAGCTTTCCGCTACTTTTTTTTATTATATAGCTTTATAGGATTTGTTTTACTTCTTACTTATTTAAGTAAAGTATCTTTTTATCTTAAACTAAGCTTAAGTATATAGCTAGCTCGTCCGCTAAGTATAGTTATACTACTAAAACAACTAAATAGATATTAAAGGACCTTTTTAAATCTAACCGGTATATAAGCTATCTTACTTAAGCGGTAACTTTAAACGGCTTAGTATACCTTTTTTAAAGCTTTATTAGTTTACCGTTTAAGATATAATAGCCCTTACTAAGCTATAGCTAAACTTAATCGCTAAGCTTAAATTCTAATAAGCGGTATTTCTTATTATATCTATCCTTTATAGCGGCTTAAATATAAGCGATAGCTAACCTAGCTTTTTTTTATAAGACTTCTTAGTTTCGTAAGTATAAGTAGTTATTAAGGAACTAAAGGCCGTTATTTATTCTAATGTTTATAATAAGCTTACTAAAAGCTATATAAATTATTAAGGAGAAGGAATTATTAACGCTAAACTAAAAGACGATTAGTATATTAGTTTAGTATAAGTCTAGGAAATTAGTAGTAAAGAATCGTAGCGCGATTTTTATAGTTTAGTTTCGCCTTTTTAATAAGCTATTAGTTTAAAGGTGCTAAGCGGTAAATATAAGAAGCTTCGATCCGAAAGCTTGCTATAAGGTCCGCTAAAATACTAAAGTAAACTTTACGTCTTAGTTAAAGATTATCCTTTTTAAAATCCCTTAATTAGCGCGGAGTAGCTTAGTATATAACGCTTATACTTAGTCTTCCGCTATAAACTAATTATTGCTTAAGATAAGGAGATATATTTTAAAGAATTTATTAGTTATAGTTAGTAAGGTATTAAAAAAGTTCCTTATAGGACCTTTTCTAAGGATTATTTAGCTTAAACTACTAAAAGCCCGGTAATAAAGTCTATCGCTATTATATAATATAAAACCGGTAGGATTTAAATCGGGATAAGCTACCTTAGCGTTTTACTTTAACTAGTTTAGTTATAGTAGTAAATATTATAGCTATCTATAACCTTATTTATATATCTACTAAGCCGTAAGATTAAAAAGCTTTTAAATAGATCTTATTATATATAAGTATAGCTAGTATAAAAATATCTTATATAAGCGTCTTTAATAATCTCCTTAGTATAAGTCTTAAGGATATATAGTCTTTAGCGTTTATTATTCTTTATAAAGTATAGTAACCCTTAAAATTAAAAGAATAAGAGTTTAAGGATACGGTCTTTATCGCTAAGCTACGCTATAATCTTTACTTACTATATATCCTTTATATATCCGTTAATTATTTTTTAGCGGAGCGGTAATTTAATTAACGCTTTTATATAAAGGAATACGCAGTCTGTTATCTCGTTTTCTTAAATACGTTTTAATTCCCCTTTTTAGTTTAAGGATACCGGCCTATCGTCTTAGTCCGGTAAACGTAAAAAAGCGTTTATTATAACGTTTTTAACGCTTAGGATATAGTATACCTTAAGCGGGAATTAGCTTAAGTATTAAGACGTAAAGACTAGCTTATTATTAGATTTTATATTAATAAAAAATAGGGATTTTTAGTATATAATTCCGTAAGTACTTATATAGTCGGTAAAGTCGACTACTTATAGCGTTTTTATAGATAGTACTATAGTATATAACTTATAAACTACTTATATTAAACCGGCTACTTTAAGTTTTATAAGCTAGTATTAAGGTTCTTTGCCTTAAAGGGCGCGGCTTAAGTAAATAATAAGCTAGACCTTAGTTTAAGCTAGTAGCGTCTTTTTATCCTATTTTATGCCTTCCTTTAAGTAAAAAGCTATAGCCGCTACTTTATATTCTTAAGATATATTAATCTAAATAAATAGTTATTAAGCGGGGTTAAAGTAGTAAATTGTTTAAGGCTTAGTAAGTTTTTTAGTTTAAATCGCGAAGGCATTTTCTTCTTTTAAAGTTAGTTAAAAAGCGGCTTTCGCGGTATATTAAGCCTATCCTTAGCCCCTTAAAGGAACTCCTTCTTTTTATCTTACTTAAAGTAGCTTAGTCTTTTATTTTTATAAGATATTAACTTCCTTAGCAAAATATAAAACTATATAGTATAGCTACTTAGTAAGGCCGATTTATTTCTTAAGCTATTAAAGGTTCTTTAAGAACGTAATATCTTTTAAGGCTTATATACGTTCGTTTATATTTATTAAGCTAATAGCGTTTACCTTAAATCTAAGGAGCTATATAGATAGGTATACTAAGAAGGACTTTAGTCCGGATAAGGTAATATTACGGTTATAAAAAGCGCGGAATATAGCCTTAAAATATTAAAGGTGTTTTTTAGCCGTATTAAAGTAGATAATAATATCGTTAGTATAAGCCGCTACGTATTTTTAGTATTTATAAAGGACGTTATTAATAAACCTTTAAATATATACTAAGGAGTTCTTAAAGCTTATAAGTATTACTAGTAATCTTTTTAGCCCGTAATAGCTTATAACTATAAACCTTTCTTAGTAGTTTTAGTAGACTAAGAACTAATAAAAAAACGATTATGCGTTTACTATATTAATAAACTTCTTTCTTTAAAGGCGTTTAATTATATCGCTTTAAAGGGGCATTAAGTAAGCGTTTAAGGTAATAATAGCGTTAATCTCTTATAAGTCTATAACTACTTATTCTTTTTCCTTTTTATTTACCGTTTTCTATACTATAAATACTAGCGCCGCGAATAAGGTTAGCTTATAAACTTATTTTAATCGGCTTTATATAGTTAGCTAGCCGAATATCGTATTTACTACCTTTTTATCTTTATTACTTAATAAGTATAATCTTAATATAACTTATTAGTATTACTATCCTTTTACTAAAAGAATGTATATATATTCGGATTTATCTATATATACTACTCCCTTATCTTTTTAAAAGCGGGGAAACGATTAAAGGATATCTTAGACTTTTAATATTTATTCTAAGTCCTTAGCATAAATCCGGACGCCTTAATTAGTAATAAGTTTAAGTAGGTTCTTAGTTCGCCCTATTTTAAGCTTATAGTTTGCTATAAGATTTTATTATTAAAAGTCCTTAGCGGGGTTTATTTTATCCGGATTTTCTATAAAAGCTTCCGCTAAAAAAGTAATAGCATTAACCTTCTTATATATCCGGAACTACTTATTAAGGTCTATAATTATCCTTACTTTTTAGCCTTAGCGGAGTACTAGTAGTTCCTTAAAATAGTTTATCGCTATAAAAAGAGGGAGCTTTAAAAGATAATAGCAGTGTTTAGCTAGCTAAGAAGGAATATATATACGAAGGGGTGCTTTTATATATATATATAGCTAACCCCTATAAATAAGGGCTAGGGCTATGCTTAGGGCTCTCGCAGTAAAATAGGTATAAAGCCTTAGCGTATATACTCCTTATATTTACAACACCTCCCCTTAGCTATATACAAAGCGCATATATATATAAAGCCTTATAATATAGCCTCTCCCTTATATATTATACTTACTTTAGTGTTTTTTAATCTTAACTAATTATAACTAGCTATTCCGCTTACGTAACGCCCTTTCTATATATAAAGCCCTTTAAAGCTCCATTTAGCCGCCTTTTTTATTCCTAGCTACTAAACGAATTAATCGTGTTTTTCTCTTAAGAGGCCCTTTATAAGGCTATCGGCAATTATCTTATTAGTCCGCACCTATACTAGTCGAAAGAAGCCCTTGTTAGTGCGGTAGATAATTTATTTATAACGGATATCGATATACTTAATCCTAGCTAGGTTATTCTTATTTAGCACCGCAAGCCTCGCGTTCTAGCTATCTATAAAGATTACGGATAGACTTAGCTATTGCTAGCCTAGCTTTATTAATAGCTAATATTACTATATTGCCGCTATGCTTATAAGCGTAAGGTTTATAAACTCCGCTTTTATTAACGAGGTCGTTATAATCGTTTGCCTCTTACTCTTTTAAAAGATAGGCCCGTCGCTAAGGAATATAATATAGCCCGCTATAAAGCAACGAGTGCTTTAGTTATTAATAAAGAAGGCATTTATATATACTTAAAGCTTAAAGTCCTTAATCGGGTATTTCCCCTTTATTACGACCCCGTAGTTTAAGGTGCCCTTAATATAACGCTATAGCGTCTTTATTATTACTACGTAGTTAAACGTTAAGTTACTACTAGCCTTAAAGAGCTTATTCGCTATATATATAATATTTAGCTAAGTGCTTATTAATAGGTAATTAAGGCTGCCGGTTTAGCGAAGCTACTTTATAGTATTTATTATAAGTTCTTAACTCTTTTAGTTAAAAGGAACTTTAAGTCTCGCTATCTATAGCGCCCTTATAGCTTTAGTAACCTCTTAACCGAATTTCTTAAGGATTGTATTAGCAAACCTCGTTTAGTATATAAGAATTATTCTTACCGCCTTATCCCGTTTAAATTAAATACTTAAGAATTCCTAAGGCTCGCCGAGCTGCTTAGTTTTATATAGCCCGGTTAAGATATTAGCCGCGGCCTTAATAGCTTCTTTAGTAAGTGCCGCTATAATAAAATTATCTATATAAACGATCGTAAGTATATCGCTTGCTTTATAGCGAAGGATATACTTATCCGTCTTAAGGCGCTTAAAGCTATATTCTCTTAAGTCTACGCTTACTTTATCGTACTACTACTTAAGCGAGCTTCTATAACTATATAAGGCTTTATTAAGCCTATAAACCCGGCCTATATTATCCTTAAGCCTATAAGGCTATATAATAAAAGCCTCTTTTTATACTTCTATATATATATAGGCGTAAATAACGTTAAATTGTTCTTATTTTAAGTCCTTAACCGCAACGATCGTTACGAATAGCTTTAACGAGGCTTAGTATACTACTATTATATAAAGCTTCTTTATAGGCCTATCCTTCGGGTCTTAGTCTCCTTAAACGACTTAATAGGCCTTTATAAGGGGTTCTTTGCCTTAAACTAGCTTTTTAAGATAGACTTATTTCTAGTTAAAGACTTAAGCCTTTAGTAGTCTATATATAAGGCTTTAAGCATCCTTTTGCTTTAATTTATTAATTTCCCGCTTTATCGCGGGTAGCTAGCGGGTCTTATAGTTATCCCGCTTAAGGGCTTATTTTTAGGTTATCGGCAAACCCTCCGTAGCGGCGATTATCGCACTAAATATAGAGAGGACTAGCTAGTTACTTAAGTTATTAAATTAGTCCTTCTCTTAGTAGATTACTTTAAGGGCTATTAAGGCGCCTAGCCCGAATAGGTTTTAGCGTTAGTTTATAATAGTAAGCTCCGTCGTTAAAGCCCTTAATATAGTCCTTTAAGGCCCCCCCCTAACCTCTACTATATAACTAGTCTATTAGCAAGTTAGCCGATTATTAAGTTAGTATATCTTATTAGCCTATAGTGCCCTAGGCGGGGAATCTATAAGTCTCTTACTACCGGGATTTAGCGTATAGGGAATTAAGCGTATCTTTAGCTACGGGGTCTCCGGAAAAGTCCTTAAGTAACCCGCACCTATAGGGGCCGTCCTTAGACTACTTTAGACCCTTATAGTCTTTTTTAAGTATACTTTTAACCTTTAAACTAAGGTATCTAGTATTAAGATATTTATATTATTATCGCTAAGCTTTATTACTATAGCTAGTAAAGAAGGGGTATAATAAGAGGTTAGTAGTAATAGCTATAAAGCTTATTACTACTTAGGGGATAGTAGCTTCGGAGCCTGCTACTACCTTAGCTCGTTACCCTTATCTTAAGGGCTACCTAGCTTACCCCCCTTAAATTTATCGTTCTTATTATAGTTAGGATTATCTTAACGATTAAGGGTCTCGTAATAGCTTAAGCGATATAGTATTATATCTTTTATAAGGTCGGCGTTATCCTTATCCTTATTAAAAACCGTAATATTATAGTCTTCTTCCTTAAAGGGTAAGGTCTTCTTAATAGCCTTATAAAAGCGCACGTCCTTAGCAATTATAATTTTCTTTTAGTTAGGGAGCTACACTTTATAAATATAACTATAAAGCCCCTTAAGACCTATAAGCCTTTCTTTTTACGCCTTAAGGTCTATTTAAGCCGTCCTAGCTAATATCTTTTGCGGCTTAATTATATATGCAATATAACCCTTAGTCCGGATATATTTAATAAAGTATATATAAGGAACCTTAATCTCCTTAAGTAAGGCTTCTAGCGGCGCCTCCTTTAAAGCCGTGCCGCGTATAAGTAAGAGGTTCGCTATATATATAGCTATTTCTATATACTAAGGCTAAAGGAATTCCGGTAGCCTTATCTTAATATATATTACCCTTACGGACTTTATAAGCGTGCGGCCGGCTCTTTTTACCTTACCGTTTTACTAAGATATATAGGGTGCGCTATAGCATAGTATAAAGTAGTCCTCCCTCGACTAAGCCTTAATTAAGGGGCAAATAGGTATAGAATGAGGCAGGCTTGTAGCTACGAGTAAGGGGATTATAGAAATGCAAAGAGTGTGCGAAAAGGTAAAGAAATAGGTAAGATATATATATATAAGGTTAATGATCTATCTAAGGTAAAAGGGAGACTAAGGCTTCCTTATATAGACAATTCCTAAGCTATAAGTGACTTAAGTGATTTAGAAAAGAGCCCCCTATCTAGCGCAGTTATGCATAGTAAGCTAATAGCTATTATTAGGTTAATATTGTATTTATAAGCCTAGGGATTAATTCCGCAAGGAATACGAGGTGGCGTAGCGACTTAGCACGGATTATGCATATAGTCTCCACATACACCTCTTCTTAATCTGCTTATATCTTGCTTATGTATAGGTAGAATAATATAAAGAAATATGTAGAGTATGTAGAATTGTATGGCGGATTTAATGTACATTTCAGCGTATTTATATCATATGTTATGTATGCTGTATTTAGCCTATAGGCTGCGGGAGAGTATATTTTACTCCCTTATAGCCTCCTTTAAAGGGTACTTATAGTATATAAGTGCGCTTTAGACATCCTAACTAAAATAAAGTAAAAAACGTTTAAATAAGGAAAAATCCTTTCGTTTAAAGCTTAAGAAAACCTATTTTATAGGAAAAAACTTAAAGCTTTTAATCTTTCTTAGAGGGAAAAACTTATTAAATAATTTAAGTAAAACCTCATTATTTTATTATATAAGGAAAACCTTTATATAGGTGAAAAACCTTAGGTTATATAAAGGAAAGCTAAAGAAAGTAAGAAATAGCTAAAAACCTTTATTATAGGAATTTATATTATAACCTCTTTAATTCTTAGTAAACTTTAGAATTTATCGAATAGTATAAAACCTAATCCCTTAGTAAATATATCTAGTATATTATCTTTAGATTTTATATAATAAACCTCTATCTCTTTTTCTTTAATACTATTACGCGTAAAGTTATATACTAAGCCTATATGTTATCTTAGCTTATGTGATTTAAGATTTTTTGCTATTTTTAAAGTAGATTAATTATCTATAAAAATTATAAGGACTCTATTTTTAAGTATATCTATAGACATTCTTTTTACTATAGTATTATAATAGCTATATAAATATAAAGCTTCTTTATTAGCCTCCTTAAGGCCTATATATTCGGCCTCGTATATAGAGAGTGCTATAGAATTTTATTTTTAGCAAGCCTAGCTTATAAGGTTGTTATTTATAAAGAAATAGTATCTGGAGACCGACTTATAGTCTATAAGATCACTAGCCTAATTAGTATTAGTATAGGCTTTGAAAAATAGCATATTAAATGCTATATTATAGTTATAGTATATGCTTAAGCTAGGATATTTATTTAAATATTTCTAGATCGTAACTAGTGCTTTAAAATGTAGTATTTCTAGGTTAGAAGCAAATCTAGCATATAATATTACTGCATATAATATATCTAGCCTCGAAAACAATGCTAAAAAGAATAGTAAGCCTATTTGCATTTAATATAATAAGATATCTTCTTTTATAGCTATATAGTCTTCTGTTTTATTTAATTTAACTCCCTTTATAGTAAGGGTTTTTAAGGTTCTAATATTTTATTTATTAAATTCCTTTATCTTATTAAGGGTATATCTTTCTTAGGATATATATATATCCTTTTTCGCTCTATTTATAGTAATAGGTATTTTTAAGAAGTCTTTTACTTCGCTTAAAGATTAAATCTTTAAGACCTTGCTTATTTTATAAATTATATAAGTTATAAAATCCTCTATAAGCCTAAAAAACAAAAGGTCGTCTACGTAAACTAATATAGCTATGTATAGCTTATTGTTTATAAATACTCCTTTGTTTATAGGTAGGCAGGAAAATCCTTACTCGCTTAAGACCTTATATAATAAATTATACTAAAGTATCAGACTTTATTTAAAACCGTATAAAGCTTTCTTTAATTTTGCAACTAGCTTTCTATTTTTATTATACTGCTTATTATTTTTATACTTAGGGTCTTTATTTATAATATAGTCTTTATAACCTTATAGTATATTTATATATATTTCTATATCTATATCTATATATATAAATACATTCTTTATATCGTATTGCAGTATTTGCTAATTATTAGTTATAGCTAGCATTAATAAGAGTTTAGTAAACTTAGGTTTAGCGGTTTTAGAGAAGGTTTCGATATAGTTTAAGCTATATATTTACTTATAGCCTTATGCTATAAAGCGAGCTTTATACTTAGTTATATTATTTTTATTATCCTTCTTTATTTTATAGACCTATTAGCCTCTTAAAGCCTCCTGATTACTAAGAAGCTCTTATATTTCCTAAGCATTTAAACTTATAAGTTCGTTTAGTTTAGTTAGTATAGCTTTATTTTAGTCTTTTACTTACGGACTATTTATAGCCTGCTTATAAGTAGTAGGATTTTTAAGATCTTTACTTTCTTTTATAATAAAAAGGATATGTTCTATATTATTATTATTAATTATAACATTGTATATAGGGTATTTTATAAAATGTTTATAGTATTAAGTAGGCTTTTTAAGTATTTTTACTTATATCTTTTAATCCTTTTACTAGGTTTTATTATTGCTAGTATTATTATCGCTAGTATTATTATCGCTAGTATTATTATTTGTTACGGAGTAGGCAAAGGCTAGTATATAGGTGCTGTCTATAGTATTATAATAATAAGCTATAAAGAGCCTGCTTATATATAGCGGGTCCGTAGCTATATATATAGACCCGGCCCTCTATATATAATAAGGCTTAAGCTATAGCTTAAGTCCCTATAACTTTATAAGTTAAAGACTTTAATATAATGCCTCCGCTCCTTATACCGCGCTATATAGTTTAAAGGTATTATAAGGGGCTACTAGCTATTATAAAGCGCTGCCCGGTCCGCGGCCCGGTAAGCGCTAGACTTACGTTATAGTAAGTAAGGCCGTATAATAGCGGGTTTAATAGCCTTACCCGCCGCCGCCAGCCGCCCTTAATCGGGCGGCTACTTATTAAGAGGCCTATCTACTTATTAAGCGGGCACTTTATCCGCCTTAAATAGCCCGGTAGCGTATTAAGCGGCCTAAGTATTCCGCGCCTTAAGTTAAGGACTAAGGGGTATAAATAACCCGTCCTTTTACCTTTAACCCTCTTTTCCTTCCTCCTCCTTTTAAACTAGCAATAACTATAGTAATAGTAGTAATAGTAGTAGCGGCAGTAATAGCAATAGCAATAATAACACTATAAGTATTGCCCTTTAATATATAAAGTAAATACCTTTAAGCTAACCTTCGTAAAAATAATATATTATCTATATCGTCGGTGCTTATATTAAAGCTTCTTAATAATATTAAGCTTAAGGGCCGTACCTATACCGCTACCGCCGCCCGCATCGCCGCCGCCTCTTTAGCTACGCTTATGCTTATAATACCCTTACGGGTAACTACGCTATCGCTAGCCCCTACGACTTTACCCCCTAGCAGCCCCTTTACTACCTTTAAGACCGCTAGGTTAAGCGCTATAAGTCCGCTCCCCTAAGTACGCTATCCTTATACTAACCTATAACTTAATATAAGCGGTAAGTATTACTTAGCGCCGCTTATAATAAGTCCTATATACGCTACTTATTAAGCGGCTACGCTTACTATAAGTAAGTAGGTCGCCTTAGCGGTAGCTACTTTACTTACGCTTATGCCGGCCGCGCTTATAAGGCGGCTCTAGTTATCTTTACTACCGCTAAGATAGCTTAAAAGGCCGACCTTAGTAGTAAGGCAGTTAAAGTATAATTAAAAGCCGCCGCCGCCGCTTACCGTTACTTATACTTACTTAAGCGGATAAGCTATATACTTAAGTAAGTCCCCCCCTCCTTTTTTTCCTCCCTTCTTACTATACTTACCGTAGCGATTAGCGCTAACGATCCTTAGTTAAGAATACCGCCTTCGTAGCGCTATCGGCGGTGCCTTTATCCGTCCCCGCTGCCCCTATCTTAGCCGTTTATACTACTTATAGTAGCGCCGCCGCCGGCCTTATCGTGCCCGCCGCCGCCGCCGCCCCTTTTAACCCCTTCGCCGCCGCCGCCGCTTAGATATCCGGGCTAGAGGGCTATCTCCGCGCTTTAAAGGCCGCTACCGCTACCTTTAAGGAGGAGGGGGAGGAGGAGGAGGGGGAGGATAAAGACGATAATAAGGAAAAGACTAAAGATAAGGATAAGTAGCGTAGGCCTTAATCGCCCGGGCTAGGCGGCCTTAAATATAACTCTTCTTTCCTTTCCGCTTTATAAGACGCTATAAGTAACGAAAAAGCTAAGGTTACCTCCCGTTTCCGCTTAAGGGGGAGCTATTAATCGCTAGGCTTATCGTTTTTATTTACCGGCTTATAAAAGGCCTTAAACTTATTTAAAGCATTAGCGCTTATAAGCTCTTATACGGGCTCTTAAGTTAAGTTTAAGTAGCTATATTACTTAACGAGCACCTCCCGCTACTTACTTTTACTTACCTTCTTTTAATAAGCTACCCTTACCTCCTTAATTACGAATTCCTCTTCCCCCTTAACTAAGATTACGGGGGGCTAAAGGTCTATAACCGCTTAACCGGGTAAGGGGTCTTAGGCCGCTTAGCGTAATAAGTCTACGTTAATCTTATTATATATCCTTAAAGGCAACCTTTTAAGCTTTACGATTTATAGGCTAATAACTCTTTAAACTATAAACTTCGTATATAGCTAGTTAAGCTTCTTCTTTAAGCGGCTAGATTAGTAGTTATAAAGGTCTAACTAAACTTTACCCCTTAATACGAAACTCTTTACCGGAGACCTAGACTTATTAGCATACCGCTCTTAATCTTATACGGCCGCTGCTATCGCCGATTAGTAATAGTCCGTAATCTCCTTAAGTTTTTAAATAAAGCGACTAGCCTAAGCCTTTAGCGAGGCGGCTAGGTGCTCTTCCGCCGCTATATCCGCTGCTTAAGGTATTAAGGAGGGGGGTTTAAAGCTATATAACGCGAAGAAAGGAGTTATACTAATAAACGCTTAAAGCTTACTATTTAAAGTAAGCTATACGGCTAGGAGCTAATAGTTTTAGTTTACTTAGTTTTAAGCTACTACGGCCTATAAGTAGGCCTATACCTTTTAATTAACGCGTTTTAAGCCCTTATTAGTTTATAAGTAATATGTAGAGCTAAGTAGCTAAGTAACTTAAAGCAGCTTATAAAGGTGCTGCTAAAAGCGCTTTATTTAGTTAAAGCCCTTATCGCTTATAATTAAGGTAGGCTAGCTATATATCCGCGCTTAGTACTAAAAGAAACGTTCCGTATATACCTCCGCTTTTATAAAAAGTATTAGCTTAAGCACTACTTCCTTATTAAGGCGGTCCTTAATAACTTATATATAGCGATTCCCCCTTAATATAAGCAGAAAGTCCGTTATAAAATCTATTTAAATATATATTTAAAACCGGTTTAAGATTAGTAGCTACTTTAAGAGCCCTTTATAAAGCGCCCGCTAGATCTTTATATAGCCGTAAATATTATAGTTATTAAGGAAGCGGCGTACGTAGTGCTATATAAGGGGCTAATAAAAGTCCTTTATAAGCCTAACCGCCGTGCCTTATTAGCTAAGGTAGCTAATAATACTAAAGTTATAGATTAGCTATACTAGCTTCCTTTAAAGCTCGTTCTTTAGCTTATCCTCCGGTAAGGCGTTCCTCTTATCGGCTTCCGTTATATAAAAGGCGCCTGGTACCTATAACCTACCCTTTTAGCGGAGGTGCCCCCTTAAGTCGATATAGCAGTCCGCTACCTATACCTTTAATTATAGCTTCGGATTTAAAGAACGCGCGCCGGATTTTATAGCGCGCCGCACGCTTTTATACGTGCGGTCTTAAAAAGCTAGCCTATCTTAAAGACGCTAAAGGCCCTTATCTTAAAAGATCCTCGCTACTTAAGCGCCCGGGCCTACTTAGTCCCTTAAACTTAGCGCTTAAGAAGGCGTTAGTAAGGAGGGTAAGATACCCGCCTTTAACGTAGCGGGCGGGTTTACCTTATTAAATAAAGGTATCGAAGGCTCCTTAATAAAGGCACTAAATAAGGGGGTTAAAGGTTCCTTAATAAAGGAGACCTTAATATATATACGCAACGCCGCTTACGGAATAAGCTATAGATCCCGCGCTTTAATATCCGCGTTTATAGTGCGGTCTTAATCCCGCTAAGAAAGCGCGTTTAGGACGGCGGAGTCCCGACCCGGCCTATACTTAATCTAAAAGTTAAAGCGGGATAAGTACTTAACATAACGGGCCTACCGCTTAAAGAGGTACTAGCGGGTTATAAAATACTTAAGGTTTTAGTAGTCTATAAAGACTTCGAAGCTCTTATAACTACGGAGCTCCGCTTACTATTACTTAAGATAGCTAATAATAGCGAGTATCTCTTTATTATAAATAGCGTAGTTCCTTTCCGCTAAAGTTAGCTTCTTTAAGTAAAAGGCTATAGGCTGCTTCCGCCCCTTTACTTTTTATAAGAGCGTGCCCTTAAGCGCTTAGTCGCTATAGTCTACTTTTATTATAGTAGTATAGTTAAAATCTTATTAAAGTAGTACTAAGGCCTGCGAAAATAAGTCCTTAAGTATACGGAACGCACCTTTCTATATAGGTCTTTAATAAAAAGCTACCTTTTTCCTTATAATCTCGTTTAATAGTATAACGATTTTAGAAAACCTATAGATAAGTATATAGTAGTAATTAGCGAAGCTTAAGAAGCTCTATACGCTAGTTTGCGTTATTAAAGCATCTTAGTCCTAAATTGCCTATATCTTAACGGGGTCCGCTTAAATACCTACGCCGGTATAAATTACGAACTTAAGGTACTTTATATACTTAACTTTAAACTTATACTTATCCGGATTAAGGTATAAGCTATATAAGTAAAGGCGGTTTAAGACCCTCTATACTTTTTATATATAGTCCTTATGCGAGCCGCTACTATAAATAAGAATATTATCGATATAAGCGGAGGCGAACTTATCGAGGAAGTCGCGAAGGACGTTATTAATATAACGTTAGAAGGTGGCCGGGGCCTTAGTAAGACTAAAAGGGGTTACTAGCTACTTAAATAGGCTATAATAAGTGCGGAAGGCCGTTTTTTACTCCTTACCCTTCGTAATCCGCACCTTATAAAACGCCTATATAACGTTAAGCTTAGTAAACCACTTTACCTTTAATAGGTTGCGGAGCGTATTAAAGATTAAGGGGAGCGGGTAACGGTCTAGCCGCGTAATTATATTAAGGGCTTAATAGTTATAGTAAAAGTGGATTCCGCCTTTTAGTTTCCAGACGAAGAGCATTAAGGCGCCTACCTTAAAGCTACTTACCTAAATAAACCCTTTATCTAAAAGGTCCCGAAGGGTCTTTTTAAGTACTAATAACTTAGCTTAAGATATGCTATATAGCGGCTTAAAAGGCGCGGGGAACTCCTTTCTTCGCTTATCTATATAGATAAGGATCTTATAATTAACTCTTAGCTTATAAGGGTTAAGCTTATCAGCCTTATACTTTATAAAGAGCGGCAATAAGTCGTAGAAGCGCTAAGGGATTACCTTTTATAAGTCTATAAGCGATTTTAGCGTCTTAGTCTTTAAGGCCTTATCGATATCTATAAGGCTTATAGCGTAGATCGCCGTATTAGCGGCGGCCTTACTCTTTTAGCATACGAGCCGTTTAACCGTACTTACGAAGATTAAAGCGAGTACCTTAATAGCGTTAGCTAGCCTTAGTATAGCCCCCGTCTCCTTAAAGGCGCCGTTAACATAGCATAGCTATATCTCCGCTAGGCCGAACTATAGCCTTTTTTAGTATAGAACTAAGAAGGACTACGTATATATAAGCTAAGGCTTCCTTAAGATTAAAGGGAATTTAAGCTTTAAGATTACGTATACTATAATAAGCCTTAAATAGCCGGCTACTTTTATAGCTAGCTAAGTAATACCTTTAATCTCCGTACCTTTAATTATGCTTAAGGCGCCCTTTACTTAGCGCGGGGTAATCCTCTTAATAAGCACTTATATTTAACGTGCGAACGCCTTATCTATTACGGCGTAGTATTAGTATCCCTTATCTATAAGAGCGGTAAGAGATTCGGACTAATTAAGCATAACCTATATTAAAGTAAGATCCTTTTCTATATAGGCTACTAGCTCCTGCCTTACTTATGCTAACGATTATAGCTCCGGGGCCTATCTTTGCCCCGGAGCTATTCTTTTCCCTCCGCCTTATAAAAGGCGGGGTCTTTATTGTTTAAAGCGAGCTAAGGTAGTATATCGACTACTAAAAAGCGGATTCCTATAAAAAGACGCTTCGCCGGCTTATATAAGCACTTCGTAGCGAAGTAAAAGCCTACTCCGCAGTATAGGCATTAGCTATTAGCACGTCGTTTTTAAATCTTATCGCTAGAGACCTATTTCGCCCGCTACTAAGAGGACTAGCCCGCTAATATAAAAGAGGTTAAGGTCGCAGACGCCTTCTTTAAGCATTTCGCGCGGTTAGTCCTTATCGCGGTTATAAGGGTATCGCTATTAACGTTAATAGTAAGCGCGTCTTATAAGAGGGGGGTAACCCCGTCTCCGCTATATAAAGTGCGCTTCTATAACTTTTAAAAGCAAGGCGTTTATTTATAACCTTAAGCTACTTTTATAAAGCGGCTAATATACTCGCTATATATAGATAGTATAATAATAAGGATAAGTAGCTCGCGGAGTGCTAAGGTAATTAAGTTCCGTAGCTATATTAGCTTCGCGCTATCTTCTTATATCGTAGTACCCGCCGCTTAAAAGAGGGTTTCCTCGAACTTAAGGAGGAACTCCTTAAAGGACTATCCGTCCTTTTATTTAAAGGTGCGCAGCCTATCCTACGCTTTTTCTTATTCCTATATATTGCTAAACGCGTAGATAAGGTGCTAGAAAAAGTCTTAAGGGTCTTAAGAGCTATTATAGCCCCCTTTTTCCTAAAAGCCCGCGATCCTCTATATTTAGGGCTCCGGTAGCGTATATAAGAGCGCGTACTAAATAGCGCTCTAGCCGCTATTAAGGCCGCATTCCTTATTAATATAGTATTTCGCTTATAGCCGGCTAAGGAAAAAGTAAAAGCTTTCTAGCTTCTTATCTTATATTAGCTATATAAGTAGCTTCCGCACTATAGTAATCGTAAGCGCCGTTTTTAGCGCGGCTAATGCTATAAGGGTTAAAATAAGCTTTATAGTTAGCCCCTTTAGTGCGGCGAGGAAGTTATCCCTTTAGCCGGCCAACGCACCCTTTAACGCCTTTAAGGCGTTCCGTAATAACTTTATAATAGCGTCGTCCCGCTCCGCTTAAGGCGGAGCTCCCGCTATTATACCGTCGAACGAGTCTATAATTAATAGCTTATACTATTCTAAAGTAAGTAGAGGCTAGTATATAGGTGCCGTCCGTAGTATTATAATAATAAGCTATAAAGAGCCTGCTTATATACGGCGGGTCTATAGCTATATATGCGGACCTGGCCCTCCTTATATAATAAGGCTTAGGCTGTAGCTTAAGTCCTTATAACTATATAAGTTAAAGACTTTAATATTATCTATAGTTTTATTATCTATATTACTAGTATCTTTCGTATTTATATTACTATTAGTTATATTTATATTGCTAGTACTTATATTATTAATATTATTAGTATTATTAGTATTATTATTATTATTATTATTATTACTAGTACTATTATTTCTAGTATTATAGTTATTTAGCAGCTTATTTAAAGAGGGCATATTATTAAATTTAGTATATCTCCTTTTATTTAAGAAGTAATTCTTTAGTATAGTTATATCTTTAAGAATTATTACTTTTCGTTTAGAAACGTTATATATTTTATAAGCGGTTTTATAATAGCCTATTATTACCCCTTTATAAGCTCTAGGCTTTAGTTTATTATTAGGAGTTTCATTCTTTTAAAATATAGTGCTTTTAAATACCGTTATTTTATTTAAGTCTTTTAGACTTAAAGCTATAATATCCTTCTTTTCTATAGGGGATATAAAACCTATAGCAGAATGTAGGGACCTATTATATATATATATAGCTACTAAAATAGCCTTACCTTATAGGTATTTTAATAGGTTTAAGGTAAAAAGCATAGCCCGGACTTTATTATATATAGTTCTGTTTATCCTTTTTATTTTGCCGTTAAAATAAGGGGTATATGTAGGATATGTATTATATATAAGGCCGTTTTTTAGGCAGTATGGTTTTATATTATATATAAATTCTCTTATATTATTAAAGAAAACCTTCTTTATAGTAGTCTTATTTATATTATTTTCTAATTCCTATTTATGTTCTAAGAATTTAAGCAAACATTCTGCCTTACTCTTTATAAGGTATATTCTTAGATATCTAGTTAAAGTATCTAAAAAGAATATAAAGTATGTATATTTATTATAAGTAGGGGTTTTTATAAGGCCCTAAATATCAGTATATATTTTATCTAAAAAGAGATATTTCCTTTTTAAAGGAGTCCTTTTCTTTTTATCTATTTATTTAGCTTTTATAAAAGCTTCGCATTGCTTTATCTTTATTATATTAGCTTTATTTCTATTTATATTAAAATGCCTTTTTCTTACGTACCTATATAGTGATTTATAATTTATATATCCTAATCTTTTATGCTAAAGAAGTATATTTATAGTCTTTTTTTATTTATAGACTTTTTATCTTTATTTATAAAGGCATTGTCTATAGGTTTATTATTTATAGGTATATTGTTTATAGATATTATATTGTTTATAGATATATTGTTTATAGGTATTTTGTTTATAGATGTATTATTTATAGATATATTATCTATAGGTGTATTGTTTATAGATATATTATTTATAAAGCTTTTTATATTATATATTGTCTTGTGAATTTAAAAGCGAGTCTTTATAACTAAAGAAATATAATATAGGCCGTTATAAACAAAGCCTTATATAAGTATATTTGCCTCTTTATCTAGGAGAGTAATATTATCTTTACTTATTAAAACAAAGGTATTAAAAAGAGATAATTAGCTTATTTTATTAACATTAATTTAGAGTATATAAAGGCAGTTTTTTAATAAATAGCGTATATTGCTATTAGAAAATTTAAAATATAAATTTCCTATGCCTTTAACTATAAAAAAAGACGCTTTTCCCTAGGGGATAGTTATATATATATCTTTGCAAGAAAAGAGGAGTGATTTATTATATATTATATGCCTAAAAGCTATCCTATTTAAGATAAAGTTATATATATTCTCTTTTTTTGTTTTTATAATATTTTTATCTACCTTAGAAATAACCTAAGAAATAGAGGAAAGAAGAGGCTTTAAAGGTCTTATAGTATTTCTTATATTAGCTTTCTTTTTCTCTTTTAAAGAGGTATATAAAAGAGGTATATATAAAAGGGGTATAGTAAATATAGAGGGGATAGAGGGTATAAAGGGTATAGAGGGTATAAAAGGTATAGAGGGTATAGAGGGTATAGAGGGTATAAAGGGTATAAAGGGTATAGAGGGTATAATAGGTTAAAGAAGAGGGTAATTTACCTAAGCTAAGGAGTCGGAAATATAAAGTCTTTCTTTAAAGGGAGAGGACTCTTTAAAGGAGGAAACTCGTCTCTTTTTTCGGCCTTTAACTACTAATTTTCTAATAACTAAAACTCTCCCTTAAGAAGACTCTCTTATAGAGGGTATAGGCGTAAAACGCCTATTATTCCTATTCGAATAGTCTTAAGAAGGTTTAATCGGAAGGGGCCTTTTATAAAAAGAGGAGGAAGAAGAAGCTTTTAGTTTAAAACCTACTACCTTTTCCTTATCTCTATTTTCCTCGAGCTAAAAACAGTCTTTAATAGTATAGCCCTTTCTCTTATAATTCTTATAAAAGGCGGGTTTTTACTATATAAAAAGAATAGCTAATTAAAAGAAAGACCTTTTAAAGCTTTAATCCTTTTAAACTTATTAATTAAAGAGGAAGAAAGTAATTCTAAAGTATAAACTTAAGCGTTTTCTTAAAGAGCTTAAGAAATATTAGTTTTAAAGCTAAAATAAGAGCTATTTAAGCATTCTAAAATCTAAGTAATAATTACTACCTCGGGGATTTTAATTTCTTATGTATTTAGCTTATCGAAAAGCTCTTTTATCTTATTAAGATATGCCTCGATCGAAGTATAAGTTTCGAGGGTTATATTAAATAGTTCTTTTATAAGAAGAAAATTTAAGGTAAAATTCACTAAGTTATAAAGGGTTTTTAAAGCTTTTTAAGCTAACTTTAAAGTCGTATAGTGTTTTATTAAAGAAAGAGGACTATCCTTAACTATAAAACGTATAAGGGTAAGGATTTCCGCGGATTTAGTATATAGATCTTAGGAGACGGCTCCGGCGGCATTCTCCTAGATAAAAACGGATTCTATTCGGAGTAACTAAGAGGAATAATTTAAAGAACCTTTTAGCTTACTAAATTAGTAGTCGTTCTTAGTAGCTATGTTTTTTATAGATTTCTTTAAGAGGTATTTCGGTATAAAGGTTAATTAAAAAAAAGGGGAAGTAAGAAATATTAATCGAAAGAATATTAGTAAAAGGATATAATAAAAAGGATCTTAAAAGCATAGGGAAAGTCCTATTTAAAGGTGCGCTCCTTGTTAAAGAGGGAAAGATTTCTATAAGGTTTCTTATATTCGATATAGTCCTATAAATATAGTTATAAAGATATAAGGTATAAGAAGGAGGAGGAGAGGGGGAAAACTAAGGAACCGAGTCCGATAAGATATCGGGAGAATTCCGGAAAAAGTACGCTTAGTAAGCGTAACTACGTGGAAAGTGGAAAAAAGTTTTGCTAGAATTTTCCGAGAACGTAATAGTCGGAAAAACGTCGGTAAGGGTCGGGGGTAAGTCTAGCTTAAAGGGAAGCCGGGCTTATAACTAATTAAGGAGCAAATAAGTATAGAAAAGAGTAGGCTTATAGCTACGAGTAAGGGGATTTTAAAGATATCAAGAGTATATAAAAGGGTAAAGAAATAAGAAAGATATGTATATATAAGGTTAATAATCTATTTAAGGTAAAGGGGGGACTAAGGCCTCCTTATATAGACAATTTCTAAGCTAAAAGTAACTTAAGTGATTTAGAAAAGAGCCCTATATTTAGCGTAGTTATATATAGTAGGCTAATAGCTATTACTAAGTTAATATAATATTTATAAGCCTAGGGATTAATTCCGCAAGGAATATAAGGTAGCGTAGTAACTTAGTACGGATTATGCATATAGTCTCTATATACACCTCTTCTTAATCTGCTTATATCTTGTATATATATACGTAGAATAATGGAAAAAAATATGTATAGTATGTAGAATTATATAGCAGATTTAATACATATTTTAGCGTATTTATATTATATATTATTTATGCTGTATTTAGCCTATATACTGCGGGAGAGTATATTTTACTCCTTTATAACGGCGATATACTTAACGCCTTAGTGGCTATCTTTATACTTATAAAGGTTACTACGCTTAAGGCAGCTCTTAAGCTAGTTATAGTAAGTTTAAATTAATTCTATACTAGTATATAAAGAACTTTTAATTAATTAAAAAAAAAGCCTTCCTCCTTAATTATTTCGTAGATCTAGGCGCCTTATAAGCATAATAGTTAACTTAAATCGAACGATATATTAAAGGCGGCCGGAATTTTGCTTAAAAAGGTATACCTTATTTATTTAAGTGTTAGTTATAGGAAGTATTTTTAACTTAAAATTAATTAAAAGATAATAGCTAATTAGCTTTTATAGAATGTTTATTTAAAGAGCGCGATAACGTTTACTAAGTTTAGTAGCGTTTTTTTTTAAAAATAGATTAAGACTTTAGCGTTTATTTTTGTTTTTATTTACTTTTTTTATATTATATAATTTATTTTAAAGAAGAATTAATTCGGCGTTTATTTAAATTTAACTTTATATATTATATAAATAAAAGTAATAAAAATTTATATACTATCTTTCTTTTTTATTAATTACCGCTATATATCTATTATTTAATACTATATAGTTACTATAGTTTTATTACTAGCTTTTATATTTTTTACTTATACTTTAATTACTTTTGCTTAAGATTAAATAAGCGTTATTAAATTAGCTAAAGTAAGGGCCGTTAACTAAAAATGTTCTTTTAAGCGTAACCGGCTATTACTATATTTTTTAGTAAGCTTTAAATTCATTTTAAATTAACTTTTACTTACTTTATATTTAATCCCTTGCGTTAAAGGCCTAATAAGTTTACCTATATTAAGATTAACCTTTTTAAATCCCTTCTCCCTTGTTTCTTACTATTGCCTTTTACTACTTATCTTTATTATAAAGCTAACCTTAATACCGACCTTAATGCTTTTATTAATAGCGATATAGATTATAATATTTATATTAACCTTAAGCGTAACTATAATCCTCTTTATAATATAACTTAGGCTGCTATATATAATATAATCTTATTAAAGTCTTTTATATACTACTTAAGCTTTATATACTACTTCCTTAGCCGCTTTGCTTATTATTATTAAGTTATATATTAATATCTCCCGGTAAGAGATATATTAATAAATATAATATAGATACTAGACTTTACGTTTATTCGGTTAAAGCTAAGAGTAAGGCGGTCTTATTCCTTATAGCTATAATTATATTAAAATCGATTTAAAATTTATTAAAAATAAATAGAGAATATGCCGCTTAATATAAGTAAGAAAAAGGATAAACCTACTACTTTAATAATAAGAGACTTTATATAAGACCTTTACTATATTTTTATAGTCTTATATTAAGTTTTAGTCTTTAGGTAGTATACTACTATAATGCCTATTTAAGTCTATTAAAATAATAAGCTA